>JADDOH010004358.1:0-125953 GCA_016648135.1 Agrypnia vestita
CCCTTCATTTGTAGTAGGTACCTGAATAATTGATAGTCGATTCGTAACGCACTTTGTTAAAATTAAGTGATTGTTACTCCCTTTATATTAACTCGTAGCGTCTGCTTGCTTGCTTGCCGGCTTGTCGTCAAAAAAACTATGGATCGATTTTTAACCCTTTTCCCGTGATCCAATCGAGCTGAAACTTTGCAAGCAGACTCGTGGCGACGATCAAGAAGATCTATCAAAATTTCGTTTAAAAAAAATTTAAAATTATGGTATAATTTCGGATTTTTAGAAATTTTAATGGTTTTTTCAAATTGGAATCATTACCAAAGTTTGATTATTAGCAACGGCGGCCCGATAACGTCGCGGAATATTCTCTAAATTTGAATTACTCCATCGGTATACGTAATAGGTATTTCACTACGAAATTTGAAAATCTAAATTAACTGACAAAGTTTTTAGAATATAATATTCAAAGCATGAAGTGTCTTATCAAAGCTCAAAACATCTGACATTTTAGAAATATATTAAATTACTGTAAGTTTAGTGTTACTTTATATGTTTTAATTGTTGTTATATTTTACAAAGAAAGGGAGTATAATAAAAACTTGGTTTTTATGGGTTACTTTTTTTTATCTTTAAGTGAATATTTTTCCTTCTATTATATTATTTTCGTTTAAACCTGAATATGTACTAGAAATGCTTCGTTTGTTGAATTTCTTCCTCATTGTTATATTCCCCAAGACTGATTTATTTTGATTGATTTTCATTAAAGTTTTTAACATTTCCGGGTTTTCGTTTTAGTGCAACTATAATAGTACTTTCTTTTTATCGTCAATTAAAATTATATATATATATATATAAGATTATATTATATTAATAATATTATATATATATATATTTTATATATAATATATATTAATAATATGTATGTTAGTATTAATTTCTTTGGGGGCAACCAAAAATCATTAAGGCCAATAATGACCACAGTACCCAAATTTAGACTTTGACTTACCAGACCTCACTTGGTAATAAGCTTCCGATACGAACGTACGTGCTCGCACTGCCCCTCGTAACGGAAATTTATTAATAAGACAACCTGAAGATGCCTGTTGTGATTCAGGCGAAACGTCGGTTGACGAATGGTCCTTCTGAGGACCAGATTTTGACGCGGGTTACCCCCAAAGAAATTAATACTAACATTTCTAACACCCGTGAAAACCTTCAGTATAACATATATATGTATATATATTTTTTATTATTTATTTAGACATATTAAAACCAGTATTCAGCGTTACTAGAATGTAAATCCTATGCTTTGTAATAGTTTTAATAACATATAATTTATCTGTTTACAGTTTAAGTTAATGTATTTGACATCCGTGCTTGTTTTCATAAATATTGATTACTACAACGTTTGTTTATCTCGTCTTGGGATACATCGTCATATGAAGATAGTAATAATAATTGCGTGCAGGCTATATACTATAGTAAATATATAATATAGAATATATAGTTAACATATCCATTGGTCTCGTAGGTGTTGAGCAGGGTGGGCGAAAAGAGGCGGCTCCTGAACAGAATCGCCCAACAGCGATCAATTTGGATAGGCCATGATATAAGGCATCCGGGCCTGCTTTTTACCATTATCGAGAGAAATGTTGAAGGAAAAATCGTAAAGGTCGCCCGAGATCAAGCTACGTAGACCAGATAGACACCTACCAAGAAATGAAGAGGCTGGAAGGTGATAGAGAGGAGTGGAGAAATCGAGTTGCAGCAGACCAATTATGTAGCCCAAGTATATGGTAGGTGATTATTATAATAGTGATTTCTGATAAATAAATATAGAGAAATATTTTTTTAATAACTAACTAACCTCCTCGCCATAGACAGAGAGAATGGAAGGCAACAACACTCTTCCATCAATCTTCTTAAGCTTTTAACAGGGCCACCATTTAATATCTGGTTTATCTGATGGTGCCAGGTCTTTCGCGGACGCTCTCTATTCCTCCTGCCTCCAAAACTTGCCTCAAATATTTTTCTTGCCTCCCCACTCTCTCTGACAAAACCACTCCAGCGATTCATTCTTTATTCTACGAGTATCTGCTACACCTTAGCCAGCATTGCATTCAGATATTTTTTATTATTATTATTATTTTTTTATATATTTAATTTATGGTACAGTTCTTATATATACATGTCAGATTAAACATTTTTTTAAATACTTGATAGTCATGTAGACCTCATCAGTAAAGAGAAGAAGAAAGAAGAAAATAAAAAGAAGAAGAAGAAAAAATATAATTTGTTAAATTCTCACTCTATCAAAGATTTTCCACACTTACGCCAAAGTGACTGCTTTTTTCATATTTCCACCGCATTCAGTCTACTTTTTTTTGTCTATTTCAGTCTTCACTTCGATTCACTAATGTCGGCATTATAACCACTAGTCTTGGTCCTGTGGCAGATTACTTTTACGCGACTGTATTCATGGCACCATTTAAGTTATTTCCTCACCTTTCTCTCGATATCCTTCTCAGCCTTGCAGTCCCTTGTAGGCAACCTGGTATGATATGAGTAAAAATATCCAAAAGTGTAGCCTTTAAGCTGCATTATGCATTATGGCGGCCCTCGTAGCGTAGTGGGTATGACGCTGGCTTCCCAAACCGAGGGTTCCGGGTTCGATTCCCGGTGAGGTCACAATTTAATCTATGTGATTTACTCAAGCCTGGGTGTTTTGTGATGTATTTCGCTTCTATAATTGGGCCTCCTGGCCTGTTGAAGCGTAAAAAAAAAAAAAAAAAAAAAAAAAAAAAAAAAAAAAAAAAATTATACAAATACTCCGCGCATTATTATAAGAAAATAGGCAATAAAAACTAATTCAAAAAGAGCAAAATGATTTTGTGGTTACATTATTAATATAATTAAATGAGTAGCTTGATGTTATTGTGGTTAGGACTCTCGCCTCGTGATCCAAAGGTCGCGGGTTCGAATCTCACTCCAGACCAGCAAGTTAGTCCTATTTTCATGGCACAAGCGTTTAGTTTAATTTGAAAACAGTAAGAATATTGATGTGACGCGTATTCCGTGTTCGCATCTCTATATTAAAAAAAAACTTTGTTTTCACCACTTATATATTGAAAAATATCAATATGTTTCAGGGCCAATGTATAACAAATGGTGAAAACAAAGTACATTTTTATTAATTATATATATAGACGAAAATTCAATATTTCCAAAAAGCGGAATTTATTATAATCATTAAATTAGAAAAAACGTTAACCTTATTACCTCATCCACAGGTGAAGCACCAAAGAAGTTCTGTTTCTCTCTAAACTTAAGTAGTGGAAAATATTATTAAACTCGCGTAGAGATAACAAGATTAGTGTTTTTACTAATTTAATAATCATCATAAATAACCTCTACAATATTAACGGCAAAACAATAATAAAAATATACTTAAATGCAAAAATACACGTTACTAGAGCGTGCCGAAGATACTTGTAATTGGGATAATGGGCATAGTCTTCATTTATAATGTTTTATTATTAGAGTCTCATGTACCTATTATGCTGTTAGTGTCTCTGATAAATATAAAAAAAAAAAAAAATTAGTACATATTTTGGTATTGGACATCATTCTCACTCATTCTCATTCAGAGCAAAGTTGCTAGAGGACCTGGAAGATGAAAGACATCTCTTGCACTTGCCTCTGGCCACCCTGAGTGACGCACAACCGTGCGCATCTAATATCTATGCAGTCAACGAGGCATAAATGGTTCTCAAAGGAGTTTGAGGTTTCCCAGAGGGCATCTCAGACGTCTATAAGACAAGCTCGTTAGACTGGATACAATGACTTCCCGTGATATGCTGCAAACATCCTGTGGATTCCAATTTCTAAACCCCGCCGCTCCTAAACTGTGCTGCAAAATGCTATGCAAAGAAATGTAAATATTGGATATTACTGACATAAAAATCTAATATCGGCTTCTAGAATGCGACCACTATAAATTGGCGTGCGAGGGAGGGCGTCCCTGTCGCGTAACAGAAGTTGTCAGGGTGTAAATTTATACACATAATGTACAGAACGTCCGGAGACCGGTGTCAGAGCCTTTAATAGAAATTTGGTCGGGCAACAATAAAGAAACGAATTAGTAACGGCGGCCGCTCAATCTGTCAAACGGTAATATCGGTCCATTATTTGCTTTTTCAGCTTCGCACAACTTTAACACTTCATTGGCAATTGTTCTTGCACCATCCCTGACTGTTTATGATGTTTAGGACATAATAATTCAGTGTATATTGGTAATCAAGATGTCACAGCTCCCGAGCAAATACAAAATTGCACTGAATGACAGGGCGAGGGGTCACCGTCGGGTGCGGGCGGGGCGGGTTTTAGTTCCAAATTCGCCGCACGCCAATTTACGTTGGCCAAGCAATACAAACAATTATTCAAGATAAAATTTGAAAGCAACCGATGCCGATAGCTGGATGAAGAAAATTTATCATGTTTGCGAAATATCCGAAAGTGAATAGATTTCAATGTCGAAAAGCTGTTCCAAATTGCTAAAGACAGAAATCAATTTGGACACACGGTGGATGCTGTCTGTGCTGCTGCAATTGGTAGACGCCTACTGTAGGAAAGATTTGAGACCAGAAAAATAAAACTAAATGCATTTTCAAGGATCACCAGTCACGACGTTAATATTTTCCAGCTTTCTTTCCTGTTCTTCATTACGACCGACAGTTCCTGGTAAGAATCCATGTCATTTTCAATTTTTGATCAATTTAATTGGGTCATTATCTCTGTCCAATTGTGACTTGTTACTTGTTATTCATATCATTGTGCGCTTTATGCCAAACTTTAAGAAAAAACAACGGCTTATAGTTTTCGTTACAAATAATATGTTAGATACAAATCAATTATAGTTTTTATTAATTTTGATGTTATCGTTTGGTGCATTATTGCTTTAATGAAATTGTAAAAATATTTTCGTGAAAATAGTATTATTATAGTGTGAATAATGAGTGAGTAGCAGACTTCAAAATATGATGGAAGAACAGAGTGGAAGTAGGAATGCCAGGTGGAAAGTGACAAACATATCATAAGACCAATGTCAAAGTAGGAATGCTAATTGACACTGAGGCCCGAGTCAATACTTAGATGATTTAAAGGTTAAGGTACGCCTTTAAAGTGTTGTTTTGTACTGAAAATTACGCTTTTAAAGCGTACCTTAACCTTTAAATCATCCAAGTATTGACTCTAAATTCAGGCCTAAGAGGAGCGTGATAGAACAATTACTAGGCAAAGATTGAATGAAGAAAGTAGAAATACTTAAATACGAGGGGATTAGAATTATTTCGATATGATTATCTGGCAAAGAGTGACAATTTTACAGTTGAAAATTCATTTTGAAAGCATGTTTGTGTGTTGTAGAATTCATTTTAAAATTCTTAAAACTTTTATCTCCAATACAATCGGCGATAGGCGATTGTTTTAGGTAGCAATTATGTCTCCTGATTCGTTATTATTTTACGTAGCTTTCAAGTAGATGTAGAAATCTGTAGCCATAGCGATCTGTATACCGAAGTCCGAGAGCAAGCTAACAGAGCATCCACTGTATCAGGATGTCTCAAGATTTTGGTCTGGAAAAACAAAAATATGCATACTGAAAGTAAGGTCAAAATATACAAGACATGCGTGCGACCTATTATGACATGCGCTGTAGAGACGCGGGCTGACACTGTCCGCACCAAAGGACTCCTCAGAACAACTGAAATGAAGGTGCTGAGATCTATTACTGAAAAAACAAGACAAGGAAAATATGCAAAATGGAGGGCATAGCACGTTGGAGTAGATCCAGAAGGAGATTCTGGCGGGATCACGTAGCCAGAATGGACAGACAGACTCTTGCATACAGCGGCGAATGAAATCCCCTCTGTACAACGCCTACCGGGAAGACCACCGAAAAGATGGAGGGATAGCTGGACCTCGTCATCCCAGGAGGCGTCGTTTTCTGTAGCACAGATCAACAGATCCACAAAAAAGAAAAAGAAGAAAGAAGAAGAAGCTTTCAAGTCTCGTTTTGATTTGTATGCTGTAAGCTTTTTTCTCCTTTTGGTTTGCGGACCACGTTCAACTTCCGTACAGCCCAAGTGAATGGAAGATGTTGTATATATGTAATTCGGCTCTCAGATTATGCAAGGCTCTTTAAGGATGAGGAGTTTTCAGTACATAACAAATTAAATAACTTTATTTACTATCAAAAGGCAGGCAGTGAATCCTACTCTGATTCTGTCGACAAATGAAATGTACAAAGTAATTCCAGAGTTAATGTCTTAAATTAAAATATTTCAATCAGCACGTCCACCCAGTGCTGACATGCAGTGCCAAACTTTGACACCCACAACAGACTAAGGTGGCACTCAAGGTTGAGGTGACCCAGGAAGTCACTCGACAGGACATTGACCATAACGAAATGATATAGTAGAGGACTTCTGGAGGTGTGTTTACTTTACTTACATTTACTTACTACTTACGTGTAAGTTAATGATTCAGACAGTGACGCGAGCAATTAAAACAAACGGCGCTTTCATAGGAAGCACTTGGAGTTTACTGGATCAAGCTTTATTATGATGACGTGGATAATAGTTATGCCGTGGAATGAAATTACGATGGTTGGAGCGGAACGCTGTTGATCGGTTCAGGAGCGGCAGAATAGAGTTGCGGCGTGTAGTTGACGTCACACAGTTCTGGTTTGGTCCGTGTATCATCACATTGTCAAATGCTGAATTCATGACGTTATTTTTGAAAAATTAATAAGTAACATGTACCAATATGGAAGTTTATACATTTACAAATCGAGTAGATATAGTAAGATATATGACCTCAGAAGTATGTTTTTTCATAATATGTCGAAAGAACAGAAATCTACATCAGATATTTGAAACATGGAAAATTACATTGAGCATGTTTCTAAAGGGTGATTTGAATCAATGTTTTATGAAGGTTAGGCTAATTATTTGGTAATGATCGTTTTCCAAATTTAAAACTTCGAACTAATTTTTTTCGACACTTCAAGAGATCATTATTACAAATCGTTGGTAGTGTTCTTTCGTTGTTAGCAGCTTTCCTGTTTTTGACGACATGTCTTTTAGAATTTGACGTTTATTTGACATTTGTTCTAATATAACTCTTTAATAGGGTTGAAAAATTTTTAATATGCATCGAAAACCATACACATGTGCGCCACATTATATTGTCCAATTTGAGAAAGGTGGAAAGCTGCTGAGTTATTTCGCGATCTCAACAATCTTTTCGACGAAGGAACGATTAGCGAATCTACGTGCCGAGAGTGGTCTGTTCGCTTTAAACTGGTGGAACCAGCTTAGAGAGATCGTCGGATTTTGATGACCAGTTATATCGCCTCGCCCCATATATTTTCTTAACCATCCTTTCCTCATCCATACGTTCCAATGACCAAACCATATTTTTTAAGATTTTTAAAATTATACTTAAGACCATATTTTTAAGACTTTTATTATAAAAATTATGAATGAAAACACTATCCCACATTATCCATACTGAGTTAAAAAATTTCATAGTTCATATATTTTCATAGATACCTTCTTCTTTTTTTATTAGATCCTTGATCTGTGTTGACACGTATGTCCTGGTCTTGTGACACAGACGTCCAACTCTCTCTCCATCTCTTTGGTGGTCTCCTTGGCGCCCTTCTGGAATCCCGCGCATAGCTCTGGGAAGTCTCGTCTACTCCATTCTCTCGACATGGTCCCTCCAGAAACGCCTTCTCTGTTTCTATATCTGTAAAACGTGAAATTGTCCTATTATTAATGCACCGGGCCGGCCCTGACCACAGCCGCTCTTAGGCGATAATTTCGCAAAACAGCAATAGACACCCCGTCCGTTCTCCGCGAGAGAAGTGCATGTTTAAACTTCGCACCCATTCAGCAAACACCCAGCGATAATTAGCGCCGCACCGCGAATCCGGCTTTAACTCGGCGAGGCAAACAAGACATAACCTCACATCTGGCCGTCACGCGCCGGGAGGACTGACTCTTCCGAGAGTAAATATTATGTTTTGTTTCAAGGTCCATTGTGCCGCTGGATGGACACGTTCGGCGTTCTCTTTGTCAATGGAAAATCTATTTAAGTCCAGCAATATGTATGGAATGCGCGTCTTGTGACTGCAAATCCAGCTACCTCTTCTACGCTTCCGTGTACTGCTCTGCTGTACAAAGAACATTGTTATCACCATCAGGGATGTTCCATGGGCAAAAGAAAGTTAAAAGCAAATTAGAATTATCACCTTACGTGAAAAACAATCCACTTTTTTTTTTTAAAAAACGTCATTGGGTAACTCCCATAAAATTGTGTTGTAAAAATTCGGCAAAGGGCGGAAGCACTGTATTGAAATGGACAGGATCCAAAAACAATGCAAAAATAATTCTACATTTAATTATAATTATCATAATTACCAAGACCCGATTGTTATGTGTGGAGATATTTTTTTTTCACCTAACTACATTTTTATTTACAATTTGGACCATAAATTCGAAATATAACATATAGATTACCTTCAAGATTAAACGGAACGTAGAATAAAAGGTAATTAAAAAATGTTGATATTCGTCTGTGTGACCCATGAATGGTTAAAAATTACAATCGCATGCACTTCTAATTATATATTGACAAGCGAGGATACTTACCCTTGCAAATATTGGAGTTGACCCATATTCTACAATTGTGCCCTAGAAAATAATATTATAAGCGACCCTCAACCTGTATTATTCTTTCATTTCAGAAATCTGGTCATCTCAAAATACAGAATAATAAGAAGTTACCCTTATAGCCATTGGAATCGTAGGTTCTACACGACACGCATGAGCAATGGGAATAAAGGTATCAGCAAAACACCTAGGAAATTCTGATCGTCAGAGATTGTCATTTATTTATTTATACAGAGTGTTCACAAGTTGTCAGTTACAATAAATCAAAAAAACAACATAATATTGAAATATTCAAGTGGAGCTCAAATAAGAACGACTCATATACCAATATGATTTCAAATCAAACGCTAATCTAACAAACAGTATCAGAGAAAAAGGAGCAATAAACCGAAAAAGTGAGAAACAAAGTATAAAAAGCAATAATTACGTAATAATAAATATCAACAATATCAATAAAAACAAAAAAAAAACTATTGAAATAGGAGGCTAGAAGTGACTAGATGAATTAAGGCAAATTGTTTATTAACACAAAAGGAAATTGTCATCCTTGTACATAGGTTTAGCCTTAAAATATTAAGACACGTTTAAAATAAATAAACCTCATCAGCCCGATATTAAATAAATTCGAAATATAACACATGGATTAACTTCAAGATAAAATGGAACATAGCAGTACTTAGAAGTATTTAAAAGTATATTGATATTCAACTGTGCGAAACCGTGAATGGCTCATAACTACAATCGTATGCACTTCTCGGTAAATATTTTCTATGAAGATCACGTTTCGAATAAATAAACTGAATTCTCTGCGACTATTTCCTGACAGTTGAGACAGTCTGTTGACTAACAGCGTAGCTGACATATACAACATTAAACATTACATTTAATTATCACTTAATGTAAGCTTTTATTAACATTATCATGTTCCTTAATGGAGCCTGCACTTTGCCCTGAAACAAAAATCAGTAATTTAATAATGAAAATAATTTAAAACTCGAACCCTGAGCAGTATTTTGTTGAACTAAAGTATAATAAATGAAGACCCCATGGCAAGAAGTTGTTAACTAACATTCAAGTCATTTTGAGATATGTAATTAGACATTGCATTTCGCCTTTGAAAAATATGTTTTATTGCTAATTCAAGATTAATTGTTATTGATTTACGTCACTAAAATATCAAACAAGTATTTACAAAGTAAAAAAACGCATTTATGCACAGAAAAATAAAAAATATACTAATTTTTCCTAAAAAAATATAGTTAACAACCATTTTTTCGCCTCTGGAACTCATTTTTAATAGAATAACATATTTTTAAAATTGGTAAAACACGATAATCAAACAACCTTTCAAATGCTATCCGTTTTTACCATCCATTATCCAAAATTACAAAATACCTGGCATGTTAATTAATAATACAAAACATGGTAGGTACCATTTAAAATTATTGAAAAATAATATATAAGTACATATTATAATAGTCTTCAAATAAAAACAAATATATGACAGTACTGCCAGAGTAAAATTTATATTAACCATAAATATTCCAATCAAATTAAAAGGCGTGTTAATTTCAGAATGATGGCGTGAACATGTTATTATTGAAGACAACATGTTCTTCCCATTAGTAACTGATTTTATTTTTATGAAAAAATGTAGTTAACACGATCCCTATGATTTGAACATGTTCTAATTACTTTTAAGTTCTGAACTTATTTCCAATGGAGAGAGCGTACATTATTTAGTTTAGAGGGCTTATTAACTCATTTTTGACAAAAATGTTAGTCAACAACTTCTTGCCACGGGGTCTTCAAATGATAAAACAAACAGTAATCATCACCCCTACAAGAATATAATGATTATGTTGCAGAATTTGAACAATTACCACCATCCTTATTTAATTAAATAAATTAATTAAAACGTTTTCGATGCTTACTGCATCATCTTCAATAATATACTGAAAACGTTTTAATTAATTTATTTAATTAAACTGTCATTGTGTGAAGTAAACAACGTTGTGTTCTATTCATAGTTATTTACAATGAACTTCCACAAAGTTAATCACGAAAATTTCGAAATATTATATCCTTATTTGTACTATTTTTCAGCACAACAGACCTCGTCACTCGCGGAGGTCACGTTCTTGCAACAACTCGCGTACGGTGAAACCGCCGAAATGTGAGATTTATAGTCTTGCAGTTTGGCCTTTAGCCTTCAGTCCGTAATAATTACAAAACAAACTTCCTTTGAAACGAGAAACTAACGAGGTAACTGGCTCCTAATTTCAATCGGGCTCATGTTACGAACTGATAACATTGAATGAATACCATTTCATAATTATATCTGATTGATACGAGTCTCTTGAAGGTTAAGACAATTTATTTATTGAAGAACACACACATGGGCTTTTATATTAATAAAAACGTATCATACGTAAACAACCTTAACTGATGAAAAATCAAAAAACAAAATGGCTTTGTTATCATTTAATTTATACTGTCAATATTTTTCAAATGGTATGTCGCAAGTATCCTCAAAATTTCTATAATATAAATTTTTCCCATAAAATCATAATAAGCAAAAAAATACCCTTAACCGGTCGTATGCCGGAGCTGAGATCTGCGCTCTCTAGACATGTATGCGAATTTGAAATATTTTACCTTTGTTGATGGGATTTTAAAGGATATTATTTGTTATATCTCAAGTTTTTGAAAGAATGAACGAGTTCTATTCATCAAGTAACCTCATTTGCCGCGAAAACCGGACAAAAATTCATTCCAAATGTCGTATTAGAACCGCACAGTAATTGTGTTATTTATATGATAAAAAAAACATTTTTTTAATAAAAAAGTGTTAAAATTAAGTATGTTTATATATTTAGTTTTGATATATTTGGAACAAAAATATTGAAATACAATATATTTAGTGTTATTGCTTCCATGGTTTTATTCCATAAACATGTGCGTACATTTCTGACAGTAAATTTCGTTACTTATTTTCGTAATCAATGAATATGTAATTATTGTACAAGTAATTATTGTACAAGTAATTATTGAAGTCTGTATATTGAGAAATCAGAAACTGCAACTTCTTCGCTATTATTGTTGATTTTTACATTAATATAACCATTACAAAAAAAAACTAAAAAACAGCCGCGAAATTGCGCGGCAGACGGTATACATTCCGCGTTACGTACGGGCGGCATACGACCGGTTAAGTCTTACACTGTAAAAGGGAAATAATATAAAACAAAGTGACTGTGTAATATATTGAGGGCTTGAGATAGATCAGTGACTTTTATGGACGAATCATATTCGAAATTTTACTTGGGCCTACATTTGAAGCGATGAAGAGAATTGACCTATTTGGTACAAAAACACTAAAAATTATCTATAGCGCTTTGGTTCTTCCTCATGCCTTTTACGGTATTATTATCTTGTGTTGTGCACTTTACAGGCGAGTGGAGTGGTACAAAGAATAATAAACAAAGCAATTAAAATAAAATTTAACTTAAATAGCTATACCTAGATCTGTATAAAATTATCAATGCCAATAAAAATATCTGATATAATATTTCGAAACGGTGAAGATGCTTGATAAAATAAGGAATAAATTTTTAAAATCAAACATTACCCTATATCAGAACAGCGACAGTTGACTTCTATCGTGGTGTTTCTAGTGATATAAAGGAGAAAAATAATTTAAGACTCTTCAATAAACATTTGAAGATACTTGTATTGGGAAGGATATGGACTGTTCATAAATAGATGTAGATATCTCTAATTAAAAGTTTTTAAGAGTGTTTAAGTTATTATGCATAGTTCTTTTATATTTTTACAGTATTTGATGTCTTGTTTCCACTACATACACCTGCCTACACCTAATTGAGATATGAACGAGAATAAGTGATGGTTTGATAGTTAACTAACTAACTAATTAACTAACTAACCATCACGCCGATTCCCCGCAGGGTAGGCAGAGAGGATTGAACGCAACACTCTTCTATCCTGGCACACCACTTTTGCTTCGGCCACATTCATACATCTTCTCATACACGTTCTACGGTTGTTGTGGCTTTTAACAGGGCCATCCTCAAATACTTGCAGTACCTGATCGTGCCAGGTCTTTCGCGGACGCCCTCTATTCCTGTTGCCTTCAACACTCGCCTCATATATTTTCTTAACCATCCTTTCCTCGTTCATACGTTCCACATGACCAAACCATCTCAGCACTCCTTTCTTTATTCTATCTACCACACTACAGCCAGCATTGCATTCACTTCTAATTTGTTCATTCCTCACTCTATCGTTAAAAGATTTTCCACACAAGCGTCTTAGTGACCGCATTTCCACCGCATTCAGTCTACTTTCATTCTTCTTTTGCCAATTCCAGGCTTCACTTCCATACATAAGGGTTGGCACTAGAACGCCATTATGAACCGCTAATCTTGCTTCCTTTGACAGATTCTTATCGGCCTTAGTTCGGTTCATGAAGATCGGTCTACAGTTTCCTACGACCGTACTGACCTTACTCTACCGCTGAATTACCGCTAATTGTATTGTAACCTAAGCTGCGCGTGTCACTGAATAATGTGAAAACTTTGTCCGTAGCACAGGATTGATAAAATTTGAGTCATAGTCGTCTATTTATTGTTGGATCGATATTGAAGATTGCATAGTACCACTACGGCAGAATAGTATTGACAAATTTAGTATCAAAAACATTACACTACAATTTAAGCATTAAATTCGTTCTTGAACTTATAGAATTTTGGATTGGCGTTCGGTAGATTGGCATGTAGTAGTTTCGTTTCGATATATTGATATGAAACAGTGCTATCAACTCAGTACTTCGAGTGGTACTCGGGACCTTATCAGCTCATTCTAATTAGGGACTCCCAGCTTCACATTTACAATGTTGTATTAACGAAATCGCTTTATTTTATTGCGCACTTACGCATTAGGTTTGGTGAGGTAAGTCTATCGTAAATGTAAATTTAGGATAGAGGTCGAAATATTTACAAATGACCAGCTCGTTTAACCTAAAAGGTGGTTTCGAACCGGGAACATACAGAAATATGTACCTTCCAATCGGAAAACAGGAATGATTACAATGAGAACCCGGCCGCATCGAATACTAAGTCTAACATGAAGACAGAAACTATATTCCTTGCGGTGTTCTACAAGGAAGCTCTTTAGGACCGAACGTACTGATAAATTATGTAATATTTTTGTAAAAATAAATATTCGTAAAAGATTTGTAGGGGTTACTAAAATAGTAGAAGACATAACCAATGTTGAGGAAAAGTTCTAGAACAGGCCATAGAAATTTCGAATCTAATGAAAAATTAGTAAAATCTGTCATGTAAAGTACGGAGTTCTATATGGGAAAATTTTGTGACTGACATAATGACTTTTGGAAAGATCCATGCAAAAGGTATATACATAACGGAGATACGAAACAGAAATGTCGGAGGTCGATGAATATCCACGAGCTGATGAAGTGAAAAGAAAATGAAAAATAAATAGTTATAGATACCTGGAGTGAAGAGTAGTGCATATCTATCTAAAGCGTGAATAATTACAATTATTTTGCCATAAAAGACAATTGTTTTGCCTTAAATGTAGTTCATTGTTTCATTTCGTCTCCCCCTCACTCAAAGTGAAGAGGTATCCATCACATATTCAGGACCGTTTTATAAGCAATAGCTCCCATATCAATCCTACACTTTCGCCACTCAAATCAACATTTTTTATGACAAAGTGGTCATCTCCTTCAATGAGATGCCACTTTAACTCTCTTCCAGGTGCAAGGATGGGGGGGGGGGGGGGGGAATTAAATTTTATTTGTTATTAAACAGGATTACAACATGCCGGTTCCTGACTGCAACATCATTCCCCGAAGGGGTAGGTAGGAATGAGAGAACGCCAAATTCTAAAATTCTTGACAGCTCGCGCAGTTCAATCGCGACCCTTTTCCTTTGTATAGAGGCATGATAACAGCTCTTTTCCAATACATTGGAGTATGGCTGTCCTATAAACATTGGTTATAGAGTCTATGAAGCCACTTGAGAATTACTGGGTCACCACTAGAGCCTCCAAATATTCGTGATTCCAACTATTCGAATATCGAATAGTTAATGATAATATATTCGAACATATTCGTAATATTTTTAAGAAAGGAATAATTTACTTTGGATGATAAATACAGATAAATAAATACATTCTGTGTATGTAAAATAAAAACACAATAATTGTAGAGAATTTAATTATTTTAAATTTAATAAAAAACAACAGAAATTATATTGAAAAATAATGTTGGATTGATAGATTTATCTCACATCCCACGTGCATTTTTTTTTCATTATTTTGTATATAACTTCTTGTTTGTTGGCTTAAGTATTTATGAAAACTAAATATACGTTGACACAGCAATGTAATAAAACTTGTTGTCATAAAGCCATAAAGATAAGCAGAAGATATCCGACAAAGGCGTTTACATCGAATACCTGAGTGAATGAAGGAATGCTTGCATACTGACTCCCAGGGTCCGTAAACCTTTGTTTCGTTTAGAAAAATATTAAAAATCTTAAAAACAGGCGAAAATATTCGAGTTTCGAATATTCGGATTGGAGGCTCTAGCCACCACCCTTAATGTATGGCGGGAAGACGAATCATGATGCCTAAAATTTTAGTTCGCGGATGAGCGAATTCGCGTTGCGAGAGTCGGTTCAGGGGGCGGGTCCGCCGCAGCACATTTCCCACCTAAGGAGAGTGCACACTGCCGTGCCGCCCGCGGCAACCTTGGCCGCTCGCCAGGCGCCTTTGTGCGGCCGAGAGCGTTACCCTCTCCGCTATATTTGCATCAGGAAGACGGGCGACCACCACAACACCTCGGCCTCAAGGACAGCGCGGCGCACATACGGACCCGTGCAGGATCTAAACTAAAGTCCAAATTGCGAAACGAATCAGGACTTTCTGTTTTTTTTGTGCGATTTTTTTTTTAAAGAGTCCATCCGATCGTTAACTGTCACTTTATTCACGAGGAAATTGATGGTTGACGGTCAGGTGGCATTTGACTTTAAACCGGTTTTACTAGTCAATAAACATTTATTAATGAATATTGGTTTCAAACAGTGTCAACGTAACCTCAAATAATACAAAAAAAAGCCTTAATATGAAATTATGTCCTTCTCTTTAAACTCAAATTTAATGTTCTCCTTTCACTTTAAACTAGCCCAACTATCTTGTTTCATATCACATCCCCCGCGAAGGTCCTTGAACAAAAAATACGTCATTGTTAATTTCGTAAAAGAATACGATAGATTTAAAAAAATGATTTCACTTTCTAATTCAATTAGCACTACGCTAATCTAGCTTCCTCAGAACGTTGAAAATATTCTAGAAATACGTAAAAAATAGTGCTTTAGAAGTAGCGTTAAAAATTTTCGGAAAATCAAAATGTTATCCTATAAATATGAGGTTCTCGAGGGCACTTTAATAAAGAAGAAAGTTGTTCATGTGATTCACGTGAGTGAGATATGTATTTCATTTTCTAATGTTGACATTACATTTCTAATAAAATTTCAAAATCTAAAATTTATTTTAGAATCGATGATTCTTCTTTTTTATTTTTGGATATGGTAACCCCGCGAAGGTTTCGTAATTTTTAAAAATGCGACAAAGTTCTCTGTTTGCGCCTTTCTCTATTTCAGCAATGCTTTTTCTAAATTGGATACGAATAAGTGGATTCCATATTAAACGAAACCACAAAAGCAAACAAAAAAAGTCTTTATAAAAAAACTTTTTAATGAATCGTTAAAAAAATGAATTCATGTGTAACGTAGATGTAGCAAATATATAGCAATATATAGTTATATCTCTGTGGTGAAATGGAAAAGGGGGACAAGTGTCAAAAAATGTGAAATGGAGTTAAATTTGCCAATCGATAGAGAAAAAATAGCTATAATATTAACTCCATCTCGCATTTTTTGACTCTTTTCTATATCACCACTGTCACAGTATGTTGTAACTTGTTGGTGTAATGGTCATGGCGCTCGCCTAGTGATTTGGTGGTCGGTGGTTCGAATTCTATTGCGTGACACCAGTCAGTCCTATTTTCATAGCACAGGCGCTTAGCTTAGTTTCTAAATAGTAAGAATATTGATGCGACACGTATTCCGTGTTCGCATCTCTATTAAAAAAGTAATAACAATGCAATTTGATGTATTTTTAACATATAAATATATCGTGAATGTTAATTTTTAATAAATTTTTAATTAGTAAATTTTAGTTAATGTTGCTCTAAATGCAATTATGGACAATAAGGAAGCAAGACAGCGGTACATAATGGGATTCTAGTGCCAACCCTGATGTATGGAATTGAAGTCTGGAATTGGCAAAGAAGGATTGAAAGTAGACTGAATGCGGTGGAAATGCGGTCAAAGACGCTTGTGCGGAAAATCTTTGGTCGGCAGAGTAAGAAATGAACAACTGAAAATAATGAAATGCTTGCTGTAGTGAGATAGATAGAATAAAGAAAGGAGTGCTGAGATGGTTCATGTGGAACGTATGAGCGAGGAAAGGATGGTTAAGAAAATATATGAGGCAACAGGAATAGAGGGCGTCCGCGAAAGACCTGGCACGATCAGATACTACAAGTATTTGAAGATGGCCCTGTTAAAAGCCTCAACAACCGTAGAACTTGTATGAGATGGCAAAGAAGCAAAAGTGGCGATGGCGAAAGTGTGGCTACGGGTCTGTGGTGGGTCCCGCTTCACTGCAATAATAATTGAATGTAGTAATGATGTAATTGTATTGTAGCCCAGTGCCAGGAAGTAATTTAGAAGTTTGTTGAGGACATCCACTATTTTGAAGATAAGATATCCACCTAATGTAATAATGCAATCCAGGGCCACGCCGGATTTTATCTCACCTGTGACGCGGAGGACCTTCGGCAGGTCCAACAGCCACCAGCAACAACAACCTGCGGTAGCAACTAAGTGAACCATAAATCAAGATCTTTAATATTTGGCATTCACGGAACACGTCGTGGAAACGTGGGCAGGCAGCCCAAACGCGTTAATTAAATTACTCGGGAGTTCCACACATCTCGAGGCGGAAGCGTGGTGGCCCTGAGGAAGCTTATTGTATTTATTCAAATGAAGATAAGGGCAAGGACTTACCGCAGGAACTCGATTATTCTTAAACCAAAAGGTTAATCGACTCGAACTTCGCGATCTTGACAAATGTGTTTATTTTACCATTATTTACGTATTTTTAAATACAATAAATGTCACACATAAACACATAAATGGTGAAACATGATAACCTTAAGAATGTTTTTTTCATAGATGAAACTGCGGCAAAATTATACACCGCTGTTCCCTGAAAATGAAAACTTTCAGCTTCGTTTCCCAGTGGTAACCAAATATTTGGTGATTATGATTTAAAGAAATTCACTTTGTATACACCAATTTTATATTGAAAAAAATTTAACATGTTTCAAAGCCAATGGCTTCTTCATCAGGATAACAAATGTACAAAATTAAATTTAAAAATCGAAGTATAGATAATCAAAATAATTTGTAAAATTTGTTAGCAAATTTATTGGTAATAATAAATTTATTGATAATAATAAGGGTTTACGAATTTTACATACAATTTATACAGAATCACAGTTTGATAAATTAGCAATTTTGGAAATAAAAAAGTATTAATAGTAAATTGAATATTATAAATAACCAGGTCATTTTTACAAATAGTTATCTTTTAATTTTTTTTTCATGTTAAGTAGGTATATTATATATATATATATATTAGTATATAGATATATATATATATTAGATTATTGATTATTATTATATACTTCGATTTTTAAATTTAATTTTGTACATTTGTTATCCTGATGAAGAAGCCATTGGCTTTGAAACATGTTGATTTTTTTAAAATAAAAATGTAGTGTATACAAAGTTAATTTCTATAAATTATAATTAAAATGTCACCACAAAATGATTTTGCTGTATTGGAAGAAGAAAACATTTGGTGGTTTGGAAAATTAAAGAGTCAACAAACCTACGAGTAGAACAGTGAAACATTGACAGATTTTAATATAGAAACTATCATTTTTCAGAATCGACAGCATGTTTCCCTTTAAAAGACAAGCTGTCATGAAATACGTCTGCAAACTCACTGTACTCGCGTACTCTGTTAACTAAGGTTTCCTTTCTTTTTTCTGCGAATTTATAATTATTTTATCTGTATATTATGTGTAGTTTTTAAAAAAGCCGGAAATCGAACTCGGTACTTTCGAAGCGCTGAGCGAAAGCTCTAATATCTCAGTTACTCTCCCATTTGGCTACCACGCCAAATTGTTTTATAAGAACACAATACATATGATGATACGTGTGATTTCTTGAATGAATAAATCATTAGTAAACATAAAGTTTTGATAAGAGTAGCTTGTTGGTCTTGTGGTTAGGACACTCGCCTCGTGATCCAAAGGTCGCGGGTTCGAATCTCAGCCCAGACTAGCAAGTTAGTCCTATTTTCATAGCACAAGCGTTTAGCTTAGTTTGAAAATAGTAAGAATATTGATGTGACACGTATTCCGTGTTCGCATCTCTATTTAAAAAAAAAAAAAAAAACACGTATTATTTTTTATTTCTATTTCTTCATTTAGTTAATAATACAATTTATCTTTAACTAATATTACCACGCATACATACAAATTCAATTTTATATAATAATTGTATTTTTTATTCTGTGATGTGACGTCTGCATTACTTTTTGCATATGATAATATTTCTACGTTTTTCTTTACATTCTCTGGTATATTATTGTATTCCTTTGGTCCTTTGCAGTGCTTATTTCATTTTAATTTCTTGTATCATGTCCATGTTATTTTATTTTTGAAGTATTTTGGCATTCTATCATTTAAGATTTTTTTGGCACATGTTTGATTATTGTGTATGTGATTTCACGATTTACGTGCTGTTTATGTTGTACCTAAATGAAATTGTAAATGAAATGAAGTGTTTGTGAGAAGATCAATGCTCATCTGTCGAAGCATAATCTGCCGGCACATTTTATGAGTGCTGCGAAAATGTATGTGACAACAAATAGATGTGAATGAATGGTAAGATGGATATACAGAATGACCAGAAATAACTAGAGTCCCGGTAGGCCTAGATCCTCCACAATTGTATAAATGAAAATAATTGTGTTTAACTTCAGTCATTGTTATACGCTGAGTTCATTCAAATCTTTTAAAATATTTTTAATTTTAGTGTATCAAAAGATAGTATGTCAAAAGAAGCAAGACTAGCGGTACATAATGGCGTTCTAGTGCCAACCCTTATGTATGGAAGTGAAGCCTGGAATTGGCAAAAGAGGAATGAAAGTAGACTGAATGCGGTGGAAATCGGTCACTAAGACGCTTGTGTGGAAAATCTTTGGTCGATAGAGTGAGGAATGAACAAATTAGAAGTGAATGCAATGCTAAGCTGTAGTGTGGTAGATAGAATAAAGAAAGGAGTGCTGAGATGGTTTGGTCATGTGGAACGTATGAACGAGGAAAGGATGGTTAAGAAAATATATGAAGCGAGTGTTGAAGGCAACAGGAATAGAGGGCGTCCGCGAAAGACCTGACACGATCAGGTACTACAAGTATTTGAGGATGGCCCTGTTAAAAGCCGCAACAACCGTAGAACGTGTATGAGAAGATGTATGAATGTGGCCGAAGAAAAAGTGGTGTGCCAGGATAGAAGAGTGTGGCGTTCAATCCTCTCTGCCTACCCCTGCAGGGAAACGGCGTGATGGTTAGTTAGTTAGTTAGTTAGTTAGTTAGTTAGTGTATCTAGTTCTCCTTAGATGATTCTCATCACCTTTTTGTTGAATATCCAATTTTTTATGTGTCTTCCTTCCTAAATAGTGAAAATGAATTATTAAATGCAAAATTAAAAGTATAATAATGTTTGTATCATCTGATTTTGTGTATTAAACAAACCTCTAACGATATTATACGTAGCCTAAATTGGCATATGCGCCGTAGTACCAGAGAGTACGTTTTGAACCTGAATAAACAAAATTGATCTCCGAGCCTCATATTGCCGTGCACTTCCAATGCAACATGGCAATATGGCTCACGGTATCGGCCAAAGCACATTTCAATAATAACATTTGTAAGCTTACGACCGTTGCGATAGCGGCTGTAACGAGAGCTCCGTCTGATAACGCCCCGTGGACTCCTCGGGGACCGTTGGAACGCGATAACGGCCCGTTCAAAATATAACAACGCCGTTAGAACGTGGCGCATGTCGAATTACAAACATGGGGAGGATCGGCGTGCTAGTTCTTGCCTCATGGCTAGATCATGCTGATGTTGCTACATGGGTCTGGTGCAGTTCTCATTGCAGTACATAGTCGCTCTATCTGTACATCTGCGAGATTTAAGTAGTTGGCAAGTAAATTTTTCATATTTTGGCGTGTTTCTTCGAAAGATCTATTTTTTGGTGAGAACTAAGCGTACGTCACTTCCAGAAATGACAGTGTTACTAATTCCATATTTGCTGGCATACTAAATGTTTTTTGTGTATACCAACGGTCAATGCTATGCGCCATTTGCGATCTATCTTCTGATAGACTGGCATTGTTTAAATCGATAATTTCTTGTATTTGTAAAGAAAATTTGATGTCCAATATGAATAGGACAATATATATTATTTATTTAAATTTTTATTTACGACGGCATTTTCAACGATGATATCATACAATTTTAGATTGATCACCATTTCCTCGCTTTTTGCAGAATTATATATAAATGGCCTTCGAAATATACTAGACATTTTTGCCTTTTACATAGTATATACAACAGTGGCGTGCAGCACATACAAGCAAAAAAGCTGTGCTTTAGTAATGATTCTGGGAAACAAATATTAATTAAATAATCCTTATCTTAAAGAAAAAGTTGATTTAAAATTCTAGCCGTAATTCGTCCTACGGCTAGAAGTTTTATTTATGACTTTCTGTACCTAACTTCATGTCAATTCTTCATTTATCTCGCATGGTTTGCGCCCAACAAATTTGTTCCAAAGATCTCGAAAAAACTCATCCTGAACCGTGTATTTTTACGTAGTTCTATGCTGCGAGTTTTGTGTAATAGACAAGTAAATTTTTCATGTAATAGCGTGTTTCTTTGAAAGTTCCTATGCCAGATGAGAACTAAGCGCACGTCATTGCAAAAATGTTATTTTTTTCAAATTTCACCCAAAACTTTCGGTGTTAATTCTATTTGTCATTTCGATGATGAATGTCCGATGGGAAATACCATCATATGTCTTTATTCTGTGATAACATCTGTCATATCATTATGATTATTTACGACGACAATGCCATCGATAATATCATAAAATTTTTGATTTATTTTTCTGAAAATAATCGTATATCTGAAAATAGTATTATTCGCGATTTAATTATATGTAAATCATCTTCGAAATACATTGAAAATTTTTGCTGTATTACCTATATATATATAAAATATTTATTTATTTTGGAAATATTGTTTACAATACTTTTTTTTTGTGGACTGAAGCTACTCAAAATAGTTCATTATATACAGTTAAAAGTTTTTTAAATGTATGTACCCTTATACGTATACGCGTATGTATATTTTTTTAAATATAGGTATATAGTCGGTCACAGCATAACCTAAGTTTATACCCACTGCACGCCACTGATATATAAAATATGTCAACATACATTGTATTTTATAGTTGGTAACAGCATAATCAAAGCTGGATATTACATTTCCTTATCTGGAGCTCGATAACTTATATTCGAGGATATAATAAATACACGCCTTATTGATTTTTTGAAGTGTGTACAAATATTAGAATATGCAACGCAATGAGGCACGGAAAGGTAACACGAAATGGCTGAAAACAAAAGTAGTTGATATGACAAGAAAGTGAAATGGCGTTGGGAGGCCGCTTGGCACATCGTACAAAATCTTGAACAAACACACTAATTCAGTGGCATCAGGAAGCCAAGAAGCAACCAAAAATAAAATGGACGTCTTCGAAATGAATTTATTATAGAGTAGGAGCCAGCGAACGCCAGACTTACGTTATATTATCAAACCTGAAACCTGATGAAACTATATTTTCTATAGATGTACACTATAGTAGGTAATTTTTTTTGGATATTATGACATTTGAGTTTGTGGGATCTTGGCAAAAGTTGCCTGAATAAAATATATAAAATTCAGATTTGTTACTCAGTAAATGATGCAATTGATTATTTGTAGAGCTTCAAAATGTCTGGTGGAAGAAATTACCAGCAAAAACGTCTAGCAATGATTAATATGAGTGTATAGTACTGTCACAACATTTAACATTTAGACTTGATTTGGTCATTATTTAGATTAAAATTAATAATCGCGTCACTCACAAGCAAGAGCCGCATAAACAACTGATGAACCCGCTCCACAATTTATTTAAAAACATTTTTAATATTTTGATACTGCAAGTTAAAAAATCGATTATGTATGCAAAGAAAGCGTATAAATCATGTCTTCCAATATTATTTAGATCAACTTGTTTTAAACAATGTTCTGTTGCACTGTTCCGCATTAGAAAGGGAAGACTTGTATTTAGAATAGGCATTTAGACCGGCCACCGCAAATGCCTGTTCACTAAATGTAGTTTTCTGGCAAAAGTCAGGTTGTTGGGTGCACACATCGATTCAGATTTCTCCATGAATACACACATCAGCAAAACCGTCAGTGCGTGTTTTTATCAACTGATGCAGATTAAAAGTATTCGCAGACATCTTCCCAGGCAGCCCGTGTACTCATTAATGCATTTATTGTATCACGTGTGGACTACTGCAATGGTATCTACGTTGGCCTGCCGATGTTTCAGCTCGATAGACAACAATCTATTCTAAACGCTGCAGCACGGATAATATATGGAACGTCAAAATTCTCGCACATAAAATCCCTTCTGCGAGAATTGCATTGGTTTCGTTTTCCTGAGAGAGTTGAGTTCAAACTGTGTTGGTTGATGTACAAGGCAACTCATAGCATGGCACCTCTGTATCTTCAGGAGTTCTGTATTCCAGACAACATAAATGGAAGACGTCAAACACTCAGATCAGCGTCTACTTCAGCGGTGGGAAGGGTTGTGGATCTAGCAAGTCAGTTCCAGAAAACTAGGTTCAGCGAACGGGCATTTGCGATGGCGGGCCCCAAAGCGTGGAACTCTTTGCCCTCCGTAATAAGAAACACGGATTCAGATACTTTATTTAAGAAAAGACTTTGAAACGCACCTGTTTACAAAATCTTTCCCAGAACATTTTTAATATTCGATGTTTTCTTTTATTGTTTTATGTTTTGAGCTGTTTTTCTTTCTATTTTCTTTTTCATTGTATTTTTCATTTTGTTATTCTATGCTTTAAGTATGTAAGAGTGTTTTGTGTGTAAAGCGTCCTTGAGGTGAAATTTTCACAATAATGGAACTATATAAATAATCCAATATTATTATTATTAATGGTTGATCGGTTCTGCAACCCTGCTGAAGGAGAGACTGACCTCAGAGTCTGTACGCCAACATTTGTGTGATGAGCGTCTCGTAATTAATATTTCAGTATTTCTGGACAGCAGTCTGAATTTCATTCGATTTAGAAGGCGGATATAATAACGATATTGATGGAACAATATTAATTCTATCCCAAGTTGCAATTTAATTCACAATCCTGCAAACAAGCGAGGAAGCACCGAATTGTAGAAAAAAACGATTGAGGAAAAGGACAAGATAAGAAGTAAATGAGTTATCTAAAAGCTTTGCGGTTAAATATTTAACAACCTTGATATAATATTTGCTTTTGGTTGACCTATTTTAATTTCTGGCAAAAAAATAACACTATCTTCTCCATAAATGACTTCCTGACATCCTGACTCTTGGTTTCAAGATTGTCGTCGATTTGGCGAAAACATTGCTTGCTCCAAGCACCACGAATATTAAATTGTTCGTTCTGTAGGCAAGTTAGTGCATGCTAGTCTTTGACAAGATTAGCAAGCATGTGATAAATATTGGTGAAAGGTTAATAGTACTATGGTTGTGGTGTATGGTGTTGTGAACGTAGTAGTGTAGTGTTGGTCTATAATGTACGTCTCGAAACCGGTAGACCTTAAATCTGGTAGTGGTTTATACTAATTTCTGTTAATACTAACACTCTGTTATTAAATTCGTCTTCCTGAAAATCTCTTGCTTTTGAGAATTGTACAAGCCGCACATGCCACAGATAGTAATACGTTGCAGGGACTACACATCAACAACACCCTCAATCAATTGTCTGAGGCGAATCTTACAACTTTTTGGACATCTTGCGAAAAAATAAGATATCTTGAATAAGCTTGTATGTTGTGATGAGCCACGTTGAAGCCAAGATAGAGGGAGTTAGTGGAAATCACTGTCAATCATAAGAAAAGAAGAAGAAATGCATTCTGATTCATTTTAATTAATCTCTTTTTATCTAACAGAATTAACAGGAAAACGTATATCAAAACGCACTATATTATGTCTCTGGATGGACATCTGTCCAGACTTCCCGGTCCTTCATGGACCAACGGAAGGATATCAAAATTACGTATACCAATATGGCGTTTCCATTAAATCTAATGCATTTTCACACGAAGCAAACACATTGTAGTGAGACATAATATACTTACTTACTAACTTACCATCACGTCGCAGAGAGGATAGAGCGCCACACTCTTCTGTCAAAAACTTTCACCTCATTCATATTCATACATCTTCGCATGCAAGCTCGCCGGTTGTTGAGTCTTCTAACGGGACCATCTTCCAGTATCTGGTTAATCTGATCATACCACGTCTTCCGCGGTCACCCTCTCTTTCTGGCGCCATCAATACTTGCATTATATGTCTTTCTTTCTTCATTCTTTCCTCATTCTTTCACTCAACATGCCCAAACCATCTGAGCGACCCTTTTTTAATTCCATTAATTATGCTAAGATCAGCCCTAAACTCTATCATAAATTGATTTGCCACACATACGTACGAGGGATTTCATCTCCACTGCATTCAATCTACTTTCGTTCCTCTTCTGCCAGCTCCAGGCTTCGCTTCCATACATCAGTGTTGGTACACTTAAGCCATACACTTAAGCCAGCCGTACAATATGTCGTAAGCCGTACAATATTCGTCTCTATGAGACATCTATAATATATATTGTTGTTTTCTGGGGATAAAATCCAGTATTGTGTTCTTGAAAAATTAGGACTCAAAATATTTTCTACTTTTCTTTTGTCGATTTTTTAATATTTTTTGTTTTACCAGCTTTTTAGTCATTTCTGTTTCCTTGTCTTGTCTTCGCTTGTATTCTCTGATAATGGATGCGGTTACGAGGTTTTAATTGGATTTCCTCATTCTGGCAGTGCTATCGTCTAAGGCACTATCAGTGAACCTGCTGGCTGTGGAGAAAGAGCATATTGGTTAGCACTGCGATAACAATGTTTATTGTTTGCAATTATTAACAATAAATAATGTGCTCCACTATCCCACACTTGCGTTTTGTCAACAAGCCGATAAACCTAGCAGCCATCGTTTCATTATGTAAATATAGAACGTCATTTCTCACGGGCTCTGAGCTGTAACACACAGCGGATTCTATTGGTTTGATGGTTGATTCCCGCCCATTTATTTTCTAATTTGACGTTTAAAATTTTCAACTTGTCATAATATGAAGGGTTTAAAAGCAAAGGCAGCTGATGCGAACACAGCCTTGCGTGAGATGAAAGGAAGAAGGATGGAAACACTCACCGAAATTCCGCGGTTCTCCCAGTCTCGTCGCTTTCTGGTTTTCGTGTACTGTAAATTGTTCTGGATATCTTGTTCAAAGGCACATACACAATAGGAGATACGATCTCGATATGAAGTTCTGAAACTTCGAAAAGGCGGCCAAAAAACACACACAGCCGACCCTGTCACTATTTCTTACCCAACAAAAACGAACAGAGAACTGCATTACCAACAGTCTCCTGGTAAGGGGGGGGGGAGATAAAGGTGAGATGACACAGGGGAACATATCTTGTCCAAAGTATAAGTTGGCACCCAACAGCAGCAATATTCAAAAAAATGATTTGAATGCAGTCATCGACGATTACCTTCTAATTTAGAATGCACTGAATTCAACATTTTAGGCATATATACTTTCCAAAATCATGTTACATATAAATTCATAAGCTGTTTTTCCCATAAAAACTCGAATTCGGTACTTTCTATATCAGTAATCCTCGATGACTGCATTAATTTTTTTTATATTGCTGCTTTTGCTTTTACACCCCTCATATCTTCTTCTTCTTCTTCTTCTGCTTCATCTAGGACTGCGTCCTGTTATTGCTCGGAGCCTGTTCCTGGGATACAGATGTCCAGCTATCTCTTTTATGCGGTCTTCCTGGGAGTCTGGTACCAGACGGCAGCTTGTTCGCTGCTATGCTCACTACTCTCTCAGTACAAGCTCTCTCCACATGATCTCTCCAGTAACGTCTTCTAGATCTTCCCCATCGGACAATATCCTCGACGTCACAGGTCCTTCGTATTTCGGAATTCCTCACTCGGTCTCGGATTGTCAGTCCCGCAATGGGTCGGAGAGTCTTCATCTCAGTTATTCTTAGGAGATTTTTTGTTCTGGTAGTGTCAGCCCTTGTCTCGATACCGTACGTCATGATTGGACGGACACAGGTCTTGTATATCTACATATGATGTTTCTATTTATAGGGTTGTGAAATCAAAATACAAATTAAAACAAAATTAAAACACACGCATATGCCGCCCCAGAGAAGTTAGGCCTGCCTGAGAGATGTCGAAGAATAAAAATATGTTAACAAATACGTACGCAATTACAAGACCTGTGAGTGACCTATCCTCACATATGGCATTGAAGCCAGGGCGGAGACCATCAAGACAAAGAGCACGCTAAGAACAATTGAAATGAAAACTTTGCGTGCTAGTGCTGGGAATACTAAGTGATCGCGTGAGGAATACTACAACCCGAGAGGTCTGAGAGGTTCAAGATGTGGTCAAATGGGGGCAACAGCGTGGACCATACTGGTCCTAACTAGGGATGGGTCGTCGACCTATTTACCGTCGACGAAACGAGATCGTCCACGTCCGTCTATCGACGAGACGATCAACTAGTTGAATTCGTCAACTAGTTGACGCGTCAACTTCGTTAGCGGACGTTCTATCTAAACATCGGGACGATGGTCAACTGTCTACGGTTCGACGCGACGCTGCTCGACGGCTCAACCGTTGGCTATTTTTATTACGTTAATTTTTAAAATTTAAAGATGTTCGAAGGAATATAGTTTCGGGGAAAGTAAAACCGCTACTTGTGCTTATATGTAAAAAGAAATATTGTATTATTTATTTGTTTACGCACATTATAGGCTTTTACATATTGTTTTATATACTTCTTTCTATATAAAGAAAGAAGTAGGTATACACAACAATATCAGGTGTAAGCAGTAAAATATTAGTTCAATAAAAAATAAAATAACTAAACAGAATTGTTTTATTTTATACAGCGTAAAATTGAGAATTCACCGAAACGTCGCACGTGCACATCGCAAAAAATTAAGTAAAAAATAATAGATAATAGCTTATTAAGCCTATCTCGCCCTACGCGTGCATTCAAATTTCAAGTCTCTGTCATAGTTCGTGTACAAAGATCTGCACTCTATGGTCATGTACTTTAGAGTTGAAATGAAATTACCCGTCGAGCCGTCTATAGCGTCTACAAGTCGACAGCGAGAGATGAGAGAGAAATAAACGGAGACGTTTTGTCTTGCTCTCGCTCGTTGCTTTGCATTACGTTGAATCTCGAATCGTCCACCGACCACGACGTCCGCCGTCCACCGTCTACGAATTCAACTAGTCCATGCGATAAACGTAAACCGTCGACGCGTCGATGCAACGTCAACGGTTGATTTCAACTAGTCCGTCCATTCAACGCCCATCCCTAGTCCTAACACGTGCATACAGAAGATAAATACAGAAAGAATTCCGTAGATTCTCTGCATGGCGTACCAGATGTACAGGTGTACAGGAGACCTCCAAAGCGATGGAGATATTCAGCATCACAAGAGAAAACTCCTGCACAAACAGACTCTCGAGTCTAAACAAAGTTGAAGAAGAATATACATGCCAAATTATGCTGTGCGACTTCGAGAAATAGTGGAAGCTGCTGAATCATTTTGCTATCTCAACGATCTTCTGGCGGATGGATGAATCAGCGAAAGGGCATGCCTTGAGTGGTTTTTTGAAGCGAACGAACCATTCTCGGCATGCCCTTTTGCTAATCCTTAAAAAGAGTGAAAGGATGGTTTGCTGCTGAGAGTGGTTTGCTAGCTTTAAATCTGGTGATACGAACTTAGACGATGATTCAGGAAAGAGTCGATCTTCGAAATTTGATTACCAGGCCCTTCTGGCGGCTGTAGAAAATTGCACTACTAGGAGACTGGGTTCTGGATTCAACCGTCTTCCAAGCAATTGGGAAGCAGTGTTAACGAGCATACCATGTTTTCATTTTGTTTTCGTTTTTGTTTATGTTACCATATAATTTTTAAAAAATGGCGGATTATTATGTATCAACTAATATGTATAATAGTATGATCACAACCTTTCAAAGTTTCTTCTAGATATCTTTATTTTCCCCTTTATTTGGGTTTGGTATTCTTGGTTTTCTTGTCAGGTAGCTTTGTCCTGAACGATCTCCTGAAATACGCAGGGGTCCATCATTTAATTCTCCTTGTCTGACGTATTTTGACCACGTTTGATTTGGTCGCTTCCTTGTTGTCTTTTGCCTGTAATTTTATCGCAGTCTTGACAACGTGGTCTGGTCTACTCATTACAAGACCGTATCATCTCATCCTGGCTTTTCCATTCTCCGTCTGATACAAAATTGATTCAATCTTGCCCATCTAAGCATCTCAAGTTCATTTTTACTAACTTTTTGTTTTTGGGCCTTTTTGCTGTCCAGCACTGTCATCTTATTTCAAGCAGTTTTATGGAGATCACAATTTTTGTAAAAATGTGACATTTTACATATTCGCTTTTCTAACTTTAATAATGTTGTCATGTATCTTGTCTTGTCAAGAGGGAAGGGGGGGAGGCAGGAAATGACAAATGATCTATTAATTTGAACGCAACCACAATTTGAACGCAATTTAATATGCAACCGCAATTTTTTTTCGACATAAAAATTACAGCTATGGCGGTGATGAACTAAAATTAAACTAATTTCTGTGGAAATAAAGTTGTACAAACGCATATGTGGCAGATCCGATTGTAATACTAATATTTTTTAAATTTACAGCGAAATCATTGTGGTTATTCACTTACTATCTAATTTATAAAAAAACTTTATTAAAAGTTATTTCAAGGTTATGCATTACACTTGTTTCTGAAAATACCATTTCCTTTATTTGTCTTAATATATTTTTTTTATAAATAATTCTAGTATACACATATATTTTATATGGTATTTATTCGGAGTTCTTGTGGTATACAAACGAAAAGTGTCAGTCCGTGAATCATCCGGTAGTAGTTGGAGTGTATCAAGCGAATAAATGGGTGGATATAACGAATGCAAAATTTGCTACCCTTACATTTTTAAATACTAATAATAAAATCAAAAAAAATTGCTTGAATTTGCACAATACACTCTGGTATTACCAAAAATATGGAGAGAATTAAATCACAGAGTGGACTGTAATTATCGTAAAAGTTTAATATGTATTTCTTCTTCAAATATAGCAAAATTATTTTGTGGTGACATAATTATAATTTATATAAATTAATTTTGTAAACATCATTTATTTATTTTAAAAAATCCAACATGTTTTGAAGCCAATGGCTTCTTCGTCAGGATAACAAAAATAAAATTAAAAAATCGAAGTATAGATTAAAATATTAAAAAGTTATATATGGAAAATGATAATAACTTTATCATAACTTTTTAATATTTTGATCTATACTTCGATTTTTTAATTTTATTTTTGTTATCCTGACGAAGAAGCCATTGGCTTCGAAACATGTTGAATTTTTTCAATAAATAAGTGGCGTTTACAAAGTTAATTTATATAAATTAAATATGTATTTGATTAAGGATCTGGCCTACCTGAATATCCACGAGCTGGACACCAATTTTCGCATCAGTGAGTCTGCTTATTGATGGTTATTTAGCAGCAATGGATTTTTGGATTTCAACAGTATTGGAACAACGTATCTCCCATCCTCTTGTATTTCTGCCTAGATCATGTAATTAAAAATCCGGCACGGTCTAAAGTGAAGTTATCGATTGAGAAGTAACTTGGTGTTCAACCTTAACCACCATACCAAAAATAGTCTAGAGAGCAAAGGGTTATACTGTAAGGACAGATTTGATAAGATGTTAAATTATATATAAAAATAATAGATTAGAAAAAAAAAATTTAAAAAAAAAATACCAAGCCGAGTAGCTTAGACGTTAATGTCACATTATGCTAATATGTAGTTGTACTCCCCATGACTTCAGACGTCGATATCGACACGTGAAAGTATTAGTTTCCAAAGCCTGCCTCTTAACACGAGGACGTCAAAAAGAAACGTTCATTTTGGCATCCAAACTCGCATTATCCATAAGATTTATTACATCATTATGGCTTATTTCAAGTGCTTTCAGCGAAAATCGGCGACTTTATCTAAAGTGTCTACCTGTAGACAGATATTTCGTTCAAATATTCAATAATATACAGATTTAAAAGTGTTTTTGAGGTTTTGTGCTGATCGTGGCAGTCTGAGGCAAATGATACTCTAAAGACAGATACTCTATAATTTTTTTTTATTGCACAAAGTCACTGAACACGAGTTTAATCAGAACACCGTTTGCAAATTCACACTAATATTTGCGATAATAAATAACGTATATTCTCGAATGAAATTCAATGCATCGATATTGCGCGGTGTTCTATCCTCGAGGATGATCGCAAAAGAACTATGATGGTGTTTTCTTTGCTGGAGTTAATACTCTCGAATGAACGTTCAGTGCAGTTTCACTATCAAGGTTATTTTTTTAATCGTAGCCTATGTTAAACTTTGCACCAAGTTAGTATTAATAAAGATATTAAGATAAACTAACAGTTTCATGTCGTTCTGCGTTGTAGGTGGGAGAATTTAATTTTATTTATTTAAAAATATTAATTTATTGATAATCTGAAATATTTTATGACACAGGAAGGGACGATTTAGGGCCGGTCTTATAAACGAAAGACCAAATTTCCGTTAGTCTATCGACAATATACTAACGGATGGCCGTTCGTTTATAAATGTTACCGATGCTCGTCTTATAAAACTTTTTTTACCGTCCGTAAGTATCGCAATATCGCACTGCTCTTGTCTATGATTTTAGAGCTGTCAAAAGCGAATTATATCTCTTTTCTATCTAAAATTTCTCGCTCGCATCAGATTTTTGGGATACTTCCCACAACACTACATTGGTAATAGCCTTTAAAACCCCAACTTAGTCTGAGCAGCTAATAATATTGATCCTAGAGCATAGAATCTCGAGGCAACAAGCAATTTTGTAGTTGGTGATAATGTCAGATTCCTACGGATGCGCCTTTTTACATTGTTCCCAATATCTTCTAGAAGCTCATATAAGCTCTTGAGCAGACCTTTTTGACAAGCGAAAGCGGTAGATAAAATCTGCGTCATCTAAAATATTAAAATAATCTACTCGTATATTGAACATTCTTTGTCGTCGAGTTTGTTCTTTATCCGACGAACTTGAATACAATAATAGCTCGACATCGTTATGTGAAAACATTTTTCCTTGAAAATGTAGCAACAGTCAGCACGGTATATATGTACATATTAAACAAACAGCATTAAACGCAAATTGACAGCGGACCTAACCTTAAAAAATAATACGTCAATCTGTCATACTTCTGTCAGTTTCAACTAACGGACGGTAAACTGGTGGTTCGACTGTCGGTATCGGCCGTCGGTAAAATTTTACTAAAATTTGATTAACGGATTGTTATAAGACGAAAAAAGTGACATTTGTATCAAATTTCGGTTTATTTGGTCTGACATCTAACTAACGGACGTTTATAAGACCGGCCCTTAATTTTAATTTTTGTGGTATCAAAAAGGGCGCCCAACCTCGAACGTGGAATTTAATATAATTAAACTTTTCCGGCTGGCAAGCGGCCCAAGGATAATATGCTCGATTTATAGCCGCGCATTCTTCACGTTCAATGGGTCCTTTCTTCCTATAACAGTGGCCATATTGCTTACGATATTGTTATGTTGACAAATTATGAAATAAAACACTGAACTATGTTTTTTTTCCACTATTTTATATTTGAGACTTGTTACACTGCATGTTTCGGGAACGTCCGTTTCCTTCATCGGGTGAATTAAGACTGAGGTATGTGGGAATGGTTATCTGTCGTGTGGGTTGTGGATTCAGTAGAAGTAGAAGTGGTATCTAGGCGGTGGGAGATCGGGAACATTGTAAGAAGGGGTGATGTGAAGGGTTGTACTTGATTATGTTATTTGTTGTGTTTAGATTTTTATGAATTTCGAGTGTTTCTAAATTATTTTGTTTTAGGCCGTATGTCTGTTTATGGAGGATGTGTATTTTGTATTGTTAAATGTGTGGTTATTTTATATAATATGATTAGCATAGAACCGACCTATATATGTCATCTCACAATCCCCACATTCTAGTTAATAAACCCCACTACAGTGTAATTTGTTAAAATTTTTCGACTTAGTATTTTTAAATTGATTTCCAATTGAATTGTCAGTGTAGAAAGCTGGTTTTGTATTACTTGGTAGTTTTTTGGTAATATCGTATGATATTGTATCTATATAAAGTATATAAAGTATTACAAGGTTCCCGATCTTCCACCACCTAGATATCCCTTCCACTTCTACTGAATCCACAACCCAAACACCAGACAACCACTCCCACATACCTCAGTCTTAATTCACCTGATGAAGGAAACAGAAACACCTGTTTCACTATAAACATATAGTGAAACAGGTGTTCAAATATGAAATAGTGGAAAAAAAACAAAGTTCAATATTTTATTTCATAATTTGTTAATAATGGATTTCCACTAAGTTAACGCAGAAACATTCAATTACTTGTTATGTTGAAGTTAAAATTTACCTTGGATTTTTATACCAAAATAATTGTAACTAATTTTAAGGCCGTAATGGATTCTAGATTCAAATTTCCACAAAATATAAGATGCATGTCTGAAAAGATTGTTTATATTAAAGCACATATAACCCCTATTCCAGACGGGACGTACTTGTTTACGTCGCGTAGTTTCCACGAGAAATGTCAAGACATCTGTCAATGTCATCACGTCAGAATTGACGAAGTGTACAATGTTATACAATAGCGGCCAATACACGAACGTAAAGATAACGCAAACCAATCAGAACGGATTCTATGAATATTAATTAAACTTTAGCTTGCATTAGTTAAATAATTAACAATAATAATGACAGGTACATAGGTACATAGAAAATTTTTTTTTCAAACTTTTGTGAATCCAGCATTCATAAATACTATTACTTGATTTCAGATGATAGATAGTCTGGAAAAACTTAACATAAGTAGAACATCTATAAGAAGAGTACTAATAGAAGTTCTAAAAAAAATGCGTCTTTGGTTGTTTTGTTGAACTGTGGCAAGCAGTATGATTGTCTCAGTTTATTTGTTAGTTTATTCCATAACTTTGGTCTATACACCGCGAAAGCACTGTCACCGAAATTAGTTTTGTGGACGAGATTTACTTCAATTAACCTATTTGTATTGCAATTGATGCTGGACGAAGTGTTAGCCATCTATTATTTGCAGGAAATGTAATGCAGAAGTCGGTAATACATTGAGGGGCCATGTTGTGAATAGCCTTGAATACTGTGATATGCAACTTGTATTCAATCCTTTCTGATGCGGTGTGAGATATGTGCAAACTTAAAGCACATTGTACCAAAAGTTCGAACGTTGCCAAGTCTTCAAGGCCCGTGAAGTAGGCACCAGCAAGAATGAATGAAATTTCCGGTATCAATGTAGATTTAAGTCCTTTATTTCAATATAGTTCACATTTTTTATATAGTCTTCGTTATTCCGGCGAAGGTAAAATGACAGAAGCACACAGACACCTCGACCGCAGATCCAGTTCTCGCTGGTTCCCGGCTCGGCTCAGATGGCCGAAAGCTGGTGCCATAAAAACTTGGAAAATTATCCGAGAATTATTTTGCAATTCCACATCAAATGTTGAAACTCGTAAAAGCAAAAGATGCGACCGAAATGTCAGTTGACATCCTTATGCGGACCCAACAGGGCCGGATTTCTCGCAATTAATACTCAAATATTTTCAATATTTTCAATACTTTAGAAACGAAAATAATTACACGTTATCGAAGATTGTACAGCGCTTTTCTAAATTACGAAATAGTGTAATGCTTAGAACAAGTGAACGAGTTTGTGTATTTGGGAAGTATGTTTAGTAGAGACTGCAAGGCTGAGAATGATGTCGAAAGGAGGGTGAATGCGGGAAACAAAGTTAATGGTACTCTAAATGCAATTATGACCAATAAGAATTTGTCAAAGGAAGCAAGACTAGCGGTACATAATGGCGTTCTAATGAATTGAAGCCTGGAATTGGCAAAAGAGGAATGAAAGTAGACTGAACGCGGTAGAAATGCGGTCACTAAGACGCTTGTGTGGAAAATCTTTGGTCAATAGAGTAAGGAATGAACAAATTAGACGTGAATGCAATGCTGGCTGTAGTGTGGTAGATAGAATAAAGAAAGGATTGCTGAGATGGTTTGGTCGTGTGGAACGTATGAACGAGGAAAGGATGGTTAAGAAAATATATGAGGCGAGTGTTGAAGGCAACATAAATAGAGGGGGTCTGCGAAAGACCTGGCACGATCAGATACAACAGGTGTTTGAGGATGGCCCCGTTAAAAGCCGCAACAACCGTAGAACTTGTATGAGAAGATGTATGAATGTGGCCGAAGCAAAAGTGGTGTTCCAGGATAGAAGAGTGTGGCGTTCAATCCTCTCTGCCTACCCCTGCAGGGAAACGGCGTGATGGTTAGTTAGTTAGTTAGTGTAATTTAAATATAGCGTTAAGTTTAATAGTGTTAAGTGACTTTGTACAGTAAATAATTAATTAATCAATAATTAATAAATCTGTAATTAATAAATCTGTAATTAAATTCCAGCGTTTTCGTTCATATATTTATTTATTTATTTATTTATTTATTTATTTATTTATTTATTTATTTATTTATTTATTTATTTATTTATTTATTTATTTATTTATTTATTTATTTATTTATTTATTTATTTATTTATTTTATTATTTTTATTTATTTATTTATTTATTTATTTATTTATTTAATGTTTATGGAAGACCAACAGCACAAAAAAAAAAGCATAGAAAACATTGATACAATATAGATGGCCAATTACAGGTCTCCACATTTGGAAATATGTCAGTAATGATAAATATTTATGATATACTAAGGCATATTAATTATATAGAAAGAAAGAATAAAAAATTTAAACAAACAGAAATATGTCAGTAATGATAAATATTTATGATGTAATAAGGCATATTAATTATATAGAAAGAAAGAATAAAAAGTTTAAACAAACAGAAATATGTCAGTAATGATAAATATTTATGATATACTAAGGCATATTAATTATATAGAAAGAAATAATATGAATAATTATATAGAAAGAATAAATATGAAATATATATGACAATATATATGAAACGAGTGTGTTGATGGTCGATGGAAGTAGAGGACTTCCTCGGAAGACTTGGCAAGACCAGGAAAATGAAACTTCCACAATTAACTAGTTTGCGTGGGAAGATGGATGAATGTTGATGAGAGTTTTGTGCTAGGATAGAAGAATCTGGCGCTTCATCTTCCCGGCTTATTCTTGTCCCAAACGGCTTCTTTTGTTATCAATACAATATAAGGACATATGCCGTGTGTATCATATAAATATGGAAAGATTCCTTATATTTCCTTTAAACACGGATGTATGGACTGTTGGTGTATTAAGAATATGATCTTTGTATATCTGCAGTATATGCGCAGTTACCCCGCGTATGCTACAAATTAGCATAGACGTATAATTTACTCGATAAATATAGAATGACGCTGAGTTATATACTATAAATATGGAATGAAGCCACGAATATCCTATAAATTTTGGACGTTTTACAGTTAAATAGAAATTACTAGAAGGATGTGGTAGTCAGTGGATCATAACCGAAAGTTTGCGCAGTAACATTCCCTATTTAAAGGGTAACATAACCGCTTCACTCAACAGCTGTTGTTTTGACAGAAGCTATTAGTGACGATTTAGTGTGGCCAGCGAAATACATTATGAGAGTACCTACGGGGCAATTCTATCGTTCAATTCATTCTAAAGACGAGTTATTAGCTAAATTACATAATACCGCTCCAGTAAACTCCGTGTTCAGTGACTTTTGTAATAAATAAAAACATTAATTTCATTCATAATTTAAGTGTTTAATTTGTCGTCAACCGCCGCGATCCCGTGAAAATGTATAAGTCAAATTTTATATGGGTTGCTGGGCAACGTTAGGGCAATGCGGGGAGCCGAACTGCGACGTTTTTCTTTTATTTTATTTGGCAAATAAAAACTGCACATAATTTGCGTTCGGATATGGCTATTTACTTCCATAATTTGATTAATCCTTTCATATATTAGGTATGTTATATATTCACACTCAAAACGCTTATTAGGCCAGTGCTCACGTACGCAGCTGAGACGTGGGTACTAACTAAGAGGAATGAGCGAGCACTGGACGTTTTTGAAAGGAAAATTTTGAGGCGTATCTTCGGACCGGTTCTAGAAAATGGACTTTGGCGCAGGTGTTACAACAATGAGCTCTATACTCTGTTTAAGGAGCCAAACGTCACAAAATGTATAAAACTGGGAAGACGGTGGCTAGGTCATGAGAGAAAGTCCGAGCATCAAGCATCAAAGTCCCTGCAGAACTCAAGGCCAATAGTGCGAAGGAGCTTAGGATGGCCAAAATTAAAATGGAGTGACATCGTCCTCAAAGACATCTCTGCCTTAGAGCTTCGGAACTGGAGAGAACTGGCACTAAACCGAGATGAGTGGAGGAAGATTATTGAGGCGGCCAAGACCCATCAAGGCTTGTAGTGCCAAGAGTGATGATGATGATATATTCACACTGCCGCGCGTACATGTGATTCCATCCTTCCCTTGATCAGGCCACCTGGTTTATGAAAGCTCCCTTAAAAATGTTTTATTTACGCAATAGTTTATCTACACGGCTGAATCTAATTAAAAATACACTTTAAAATAATTCTTGTGTAAACCTCGCTCAAATTTCTAAATAAAATAAATAATTTTGCGTTACTGTAAGTGCAAACACAAAGGCGAGCTGAGCATCTTCCAACGCCCCTCCCGATGCGGCCCTGGTCCGCAGCCGCTGGTCCAGACAAAGAGATGTGGCGGTTCTGTATGCTCAGACCAAACACGGCGCAGTGCTGCCTCGTGGAGAAGTACATTTCTTCCATTTGGGAGGGGTCACAAAGGATTAGCGCTACATCTGGCAGTCTTATCGTCTACAGTTTTTTAGTATTTGGTGAAGGTGAAGCGAAAGAATGCAAGGCTGAAAAATCGCCTTCAATTATCCAGGTAGTAAATCATGCACACTCACTGAAACAACGCTAAAGCGACTTGGATCTATAGACAACCTAACCTAACCTAACCAGCCATATACTGAAAATAGTAATCATTTTGGTATCTCGATAGTTATTTTTTAACATTGTAACGCTTTTGAATTACTGAATTCACCCAATCAGAAAGCTCTAAAACTTAATTTAACAAAGTTATTCACAATTCGTGAACGTTATAAACGTTAATAAATGTTGTGTTATTCCCAATTTGTTAATAACTTAACGTTTGTTTACGTTTGAGAGTTTTTTGATTGGTTGAATTCAAAACCAGTCAAACTTAAGAAGGTTAAAATTGACGGCATCACAATGTTATATAATAACTGTCAATATACCGAAAAGGCAATGATTGCTTTTTTCAGAATACCGCTGATCTTCTTAAAATACTGGATTGACGGGTTTGCAAATGACAGTATAATGATCTAGATTCAAAATTAAAAAGAATCATGTAAACAATAAAAACCTGATAATTGTTATATTTGAGGCGATGGTTCAAGAATTTCATGGACCACTGGACAAGCATCAAAAGAAGATGAGTTATAAAGGCCACGAAACACCACGTACGAGAGAAAACAAAGATACAGAACTCTTCGAAACATAAGGTACAGAAGTGTATGTTTATGTACCTGCTTAATATCGTGACATTTCTCTGCAGAGACAAGCAGAGAGGGTATACCGTCATTCTAACAAATTGTTAAACCAGGAAAAATGTACTTTTGATCCCTCGTACACATACTGGCATATCTTGATGCATGAATGGATATTCTTGAAGCTTAAGAAATAGTCAGTATAGAAATGGACTTATCTATTGCTGCACTTAACCTCGATATATACTCACTTATATACATATTGTCACGGCGGGGAACGAAGCGAAACAGTCTTAAGTAAGTCCAAACTTATATTAAATCAAATCACTGGGCGCAAACTCTAACTGTAACACTTTTTCACTAGAACATTCCTCTTGACTCTGGTACACTTTATTCTCGCCATTTGTCCATTCGGACGGATTCAAGATTCGTTATGTATTCGCTCATTTTTATGATCTTTGCCTCTATTAAAACAATGGCTGTTTCGTCTACGCATTCGCGTCACAATTTATAAGAAACACTCTTTCAAAATCATTGCAAAATCATCTAAACTGCTGGAAACCCTCGACCGAGCGCAGTTACTTTCTAGAATCTCGTGAAAATCCTCCTCTCACTCACACGTTCCTCATGCCCAAACCACCTTTACAAAACCCTTTGTCACTAAGAAAGCATAATATTAAAGGTAGACATATGCACATCTTCGTCATGCGTTGCTAAGTTGAGCTTTATAGTATCCTGATATGTCTGGAACATGGCACTCAAACTTATCTATTCCTCCCAGTCTTTAATCAAGTTTAAAGAGAACCCTGTTATCTCCTTTATCTGATCTGTCCATCTTGTAGGAGACAATCCCCTAGTGTGCCTGTCTGGCTTCTTCTGTCAACGTGAAATATGCAAAAATCCTTCGCCTGCATGACATGTCAAGTAGACTTTTATGATAAACCAGTGCTGGCTGGTTTATTAAAATGTAATACGGTACACAACTCTCAGCACGAGCCGCCACTGGAATCCCAACTGGTTGTCAGTTCTAGGAAACGAAAACTGGATGTTTTACATAACAACACCACACTTGTCCTCTGCGACTGCGGCTCTCAAACATTCTGCAGCAGTCCCCCCTCGCGCTGGATCAAGGTCCTTCAATCCGTTGACGACAAAGATAAACCTAAATGTGTTCATTATCTGTTCTGTTTCGTAACCTTTTCGGTTCACGAAACTGTAACCACTCATTAAATATAATCTTCACGTAGACGATTGTCATATTATTATTATCACATTAACTTGAATGTAGCATTATTAGCAAGGCTATCGTAGTCTACCATCACTATTGCAAGGTTATTTTATTTGAAGCACAACTTTTACTAAAACCAAATAGTCTTGGCTGTCGGAGATGCCGTTGCCCGATAAAATGATCATTTTTTATATTTTTGCAGCCTGTCATTGTACAACGCTAATTGATTTCTTGCTAAACATTTAGTAAATTTGCTTAGTCAACTTAAAAGATAAACAAATAATATGCTATTTTCCTTATATGGACAAGAAAAAATGGACATTTATGTAAATTAAAAGATTTTCAGACAGTTCAATTTCTTATTGGGTAGCTTGCACTATTGAATAATGAACTCCAACAAGGTCCTCATTATTAAAAAAGTTCATCGAGCTCATGGTGTGTACTTGTGTTTTAGTGTTTAAGGTATTCTTCATATATCTTTAGTGATACGATGTTTTTATATAATCTGTCTAAGTTAGTGACATTGAATTCTTTAAATAGTAAATCAGTGGGATAGATTCCATTTTTTTTTATTATATTATATTTATGATCAATTATTGTATGAATTTAAGAGCCTGAAGATTTCTTTGATATGTTCTACCCAACCTATGATTTCGTATTATAATATGGATTGTATAAAGGTATTCTAAGTTTGTCTGTTGACAAAATGTTTCGTATTCTTATAAATATATAAATCAATTTTATTCACAATTGTGTTTATGTGCTCTGTATTTAGACATCAGATATGAACAGATAAATATATTCCTTCGTTAATCTATTGTGAATATATCAACCAACGGTATACAGTAGATAGCACAATTGTAAGCAAATTTCAAAGTGTAAAACGAAGTAAAAAGTTCTAGCGATTAGTGTAGAAAAGCTAGCTGATGGCGCTAGCTGTGTCTGTTGTGTGGTGACGTGATGATTCTACAGATGTGACGTCATCGATGGATGGTGGTCTGTTTCCAATTCACCTTTTAACTTTTTTGTAAATCTATAAAAACTTCCTTCTTTTTCGTCGTAAAGAAATCAATAATGGATTTCATCTAGGATGAATTTCTTCCAACTTAGTACCTGGCCATGACAGCCCTGGCTGACAACCAATCGGCTTTTAATTGAGTCTAATAAATAAAATACAAAAGTTACAGGGAGTATAACTATGAACGAGATTATTGAAGAAGTATTTGTATATTTCGTTAATCTCGCTTGATTTCCCTGCAAATCAATTTAGCATGGATGACGCGCCATTTCAAATAAAATAATTGAGTTTAATAGGGCATTACTTCCGTATCATTTCTGAATGACTTTTTCGATAATTGTTTCCGTTTATAAGAAAAATAAAAAAGAAATCAATTAAAAAATCAGCGATAAAAATCGTACTCTAAGACTTGAAGAAAACAGAGTGTCAACACTATATCGAAAAAGCTTCAATGCAAATGTTCCTGGGTATTTATTTCTGAAATAAACTAGCACGCTTAGTTTTTTATGTGTTAAGTAGAACGGATATTTTAAACAACCATATATTTCATAGAGAAGCAAATCTCGACGTTTCGCTGAAGTCTTATCCAGTGTCATCAGGAGAGCGTCCTAATATCGGGAGGGGGGGGGAGTGGAGGAGGAACTGATTATTTCTTCCGCGGTGATAGGACGGTCTCATGATGATGCTGGAGAAGACTTCAGCAAAACTTCGAGATTTGCTTTTCAGTGAAGTATACGGTTCGTATAAAATATCCGCTTCTTTTCGCACATAAATATGTCTAACGACCGTAACAATAAACTTAATACTTAATTAATTCGCATATTTACTAATAAAGAATATGTACACTCAAACTACCCATACACTCATCACTGCTGAGACTACACAGACCGGGCAATGAGTACCACCACATGTATTCCAGACAGCCTGACTTCTTTAAAAAACATATAGTCGATTCGGAGACAGTGGCAGTTTCTATATTAAAATTTACTAATGTTTTCCTCATAGATTTGTTCACTCTTCCATTGTTTGCATCATATGTGGGGTATAAAAGCAAAGGTAGCAATATCAAAAAAAAAAAAAAAATGTTTTGAATGCAGCTAACTAGGGTAACTAAGTTAAAATATACTGAATTCAAGATTGTATGTATCCAATCCTTTTTTCTTCTTTTTTCATTTGTTCTTTTTACACAAATTAATATTACTTAACATTTAAAATCAATTTATTCTACTATCTCTATGAGAGTCAGAGACTCGTGTATGGAAAAGGAGTATATAGTATAAATATGCATTAATCAAAGTAGTAAAAAATATAATTGAATGTATAACAATGATTATATAAAGAAATATTATATTAATAAGAAGTAGTAGTAGTCTTAAATTCTGTCTTTATTTTACGATAGTATTGAACTGGAAGGTGCAATTTGTTGTGATTTAAAAAAATAATATTAATTAATATGGCACCACCTTTTGACAAGCTGCGTTCCGCAACATGTGCATTACCATATGTTTCTCCGTGTGTGTGAGTGCGTGCGCGCCAGTGTGTAAGTGGACATATTAATTTATTTTTTATTTTACGAGTGTTTGTGAAAAATGTTACTTAGATAATAAATTAGTGTAATATGACGCAGCACTCAAGTGCGTACTGCGCAGGCGTCGAAACCACGTGTTGTGAAAATAATATAATGCATTCAATAAATAATTTATTTTGTAATCGTGAAAAAATATTTTTATGATTCAGTTAAATTTGTCGAGATTCTGATGTGTTTTATTTTTATTGACAAATTATCATATTTTGACACAAAATCATGTTTAAAATAATAATTAAAATTCTTAATCGTGTGAGCAAATGCAATAGGTACATTAAAGGGTTTCATTTTTTCAAACTGTCAAGATTTCACTAAATTAAATATTGTAATCCACAAATGTTGAGCAATATTTATTACCAGTATTTAGGTTAGATATTAATTACACACGATGATGAAAAGAACTTCTCAATTACAAGGTAGCGATGAAGAGGAAGAAACGGAGACTATTTTCGAGCAAACGTATGATGAAATCGAGAACGAAGAGGATCGCGATGAAACTGATAATCCCATTGCAGACGATGTAGAAGGAATTTCCGCCTGTGACGTTTCAATCGATACTAAAGACAATGAAATCGCAACAACTGGTCCATCAAGAACAGCGAAGTGAAGGAGAATGCGCTAAATTTTGGAATAGTGTTTTCTGTGTTTTCTGGGATATTCTGCCGTGTATATGTGACCTCTCTGGCCAACGTTCCGGATCCCATTGCAGGGTCCATCATCAGGGATGATGTGATGAACGATTCTGAACGGCCGTGAAAACCTAAGGACATTTTTTTGGAATAGTGAATTGCATATGAATTAGGCCTACTGGGGATACCACGATAAAAAAACGCGCCGCTTACTCTACCTCAAGGTGGTGTGGAAATTAGTTTTTTGGCCAAAGCATGTGTTGAACTACAATTTGCGGCGCTCGCACGCCAAAAATATTGATTTTACGGAAAAAAAGGTTATTACATAAATTGTAGGAAATTGGCAAATTTGAAATTACCCATTTTCAAAACTCCCGGAAAATTTTCCAGATAACCCCTTTTTTCGCATCAAATGACTGTACTAAAATAACAGATAACTAACACTTCGCTCAGCATCAACATCTAATACAAGTAGATTAGCTGAAGTAAATCGCGTCCACAAAACTGATTTCAATGATCGTGCTTTCGCGGTGGCTGGAGCAAAGTTATGGAACAAACTACCTAATATACTGAGACAAACAGACACTTACCGCCGTTCAAAAAACAACTAAAGACGTATTTATTTAGACAATCCTGTAGAATCATACCACTACAACCCTAGCTAATGTTTTCCACTCCTAGTGCGCACTCCGCGAAAACACCTAATTCGTCCAGGCACTCCCAACTATTATAGTATTAAATGTTAATTCCATTTTTTGCATGCCACCTAGTGAATAAGTAATAGTAAATAAGTTTTTTTAGCAGTAAGTTGTTTTGTAAGATAATTTTCTGTGTAAAGCGCCCTTGAGGTGAGTACTCGCGAAAACGGCGCTATATAAATTATCCAATTATTATTATTATAACCGAATTAACTAACTTACCATCACGCCGTTTCCCCGCAGGGATAGGCTGAGAGGATTGAACGCCAGAATCTTCTATCCTGGCATACCACATTTGCTTCGGCCACATTCATGCAAGTTCTACGGTTGTTGAGGCTTTTAACAGGGCCATCCTCAAATACTTGTAGTCCTGACGCCCTCTATCCCTTTTGCCTTCAACACTCGCCTAATATATTTTCTTAAACATCTTTTCCTGATAAGAATCTGTCAAAGGAAGCAAGACTAGCGGTACGTAATGGCGTTCTAGTGCCAACTGAAGTGAAGTGAAGTGAAGCCTGGAATTGGCAAAGGAGGAATGAAAGTAGACTGTGTGCGGTGGAAATGCGGTCACTAAGACGCTTGTGCGCAAAATCTTTGGTCGATAGAGTGAGGAATGAACAAATTAGAAGTGAATGTAATGCTAGCTGTAGTGTGGGTAGATAGAATAAAGAAAGGAGTGCTGAGATGGTTTGGTTATGTGGAACGTATTATTATTATTATCTTCCAATATCTGGTTTAGTTGATCACGTCGAGTCTTCCGCGGACGTGGTGTATTTCTAGTGCCATCAACACTCGCCCCATACATCTATTCTTTCCAGGACCTGAAAAAAGCTACGTGAATTGTCAAAAGTCGAAGAAGACGAGCTATCTCGTCATTCTTAACCTTTTAAAAGTGTGTCGAAACTAATGACACAACGACAATTTGGAAACTAAATCCGATTAACGACATCTTTATGTCGTTGTATTCATCAAAACTGCTGTCAAACAGGGCATCGTTTAAGTTTCTCGACATCAATTTAACGTTAAGGATTATTCAGAAATACGTGTTTATACAACTTTTACTGCGATGGCCCAGTCGGCACCATTAACTTTGCAATTTAGATATGTTTTAAATTATGTCCATTTTTAAATAAAATTTCAGTTGCTACCGGGATTTCAATCCGGGGCTCTAAGGAAAGTCGACTTGCAGAATTGCAATATCTAAAATTAAGATAAATTATTGAAGTCTCACAAAGATGAAGCTATTTATATGAGAAACTTGTGTGGAAGTATTTTTATATGATGGCCCAGGGCTTACAACCCGTATGAGATGGCTTAAGTGATGCATCGTTCACCAATTCCATCGTAAGAGCGTACACTTATTTTCAAATTTTTGATAGTTGAAGGGACTGTGCTAGGGACATATTTAGTCCTTTTCGTGAAACATATATATATATATGTATATAGATTTCCCAGATCCAGTAATTGTGTTTTATTTTTTTATTTATTTATTTACTAACGCCCTACAAGTCTTTTACAAACAAATAGGTAAGGTGTACATTTATATAATGGATAGTTTAAAGAAAAAAGATAATAGGATATAAAAATAATAATGCCATAAAGTGGAAATCAAATACTTAAAATACATGTATAAAGATAAATATAATATAAAATAAAAAGTAAGTTTATAACAAAGCAGAAGCATAAGAAAAACATAATATAATAGAAATTCAAAAAATAAAAATTAATAATATAGAGTGAAAAGCAATAGCAAAAGCCAAGCATAATATAATAAAAATGTTACATATCAGTTAGTTATCTCACTCAACCAACAATAAAAACAAATACAAATCAATTATTCAAGTCCAATTTGACAAATACTAGTAATCTTTCAATACACCTTTTAAAATATGTTTGAATATTACAAAGTTGTTGGCAAAGACGTCAAGTTGCTCGTATCTGTTTGCTAGTCTAGGAAGCCTTTGCAGTGTTCTTAGAACATGCATATAAAAATTTTGCAATACCTATAGTTATGTAGATATTGCAATATTTTCGAGACAGAAGAAAGAGTGTCTAAATCTGATTAGACTCTTTCTTCTATTCTATTAGATTAGAACAAGTGAATGAGTTTGTGTACTTGTTAAGTATGTTTAGTAGATACGGAAAGGCTGAGTAACAAAGTAAATGGTGCTCTGAATGGCATTATGGTGAATAAGAACCTGTCAAAAGAAGCAAGACTAGCGGTACAAAATGGCGTTCTAGTGTGTATACTTTTTTTCTAGGTTAGAATGTAACTGTGGTTGAAAATCTGTGAAACTCGAGCATATATTATAATTACTCCAAAAACGATGGATGTAGCCCACAACATTTAAAGAAATAACAAAAATGAAAAGCAGTAGATAATGGGCGATAGTCAATTGCTAACACTATCGGCCATGCAGCTATCCGCAGGGCTATAGCCAATTGCCTGAATGCTAATTTAATAATTATTGTTTTAAAAATACATATACATATATCTAGATCGCCTTTAGGTAGATAGTTTATATCATTTATTATATGCTCCATCGAGGTCATCAAGACACAGTGCATTGTTCTATTATAGTGGAAATGTCAGAACTAATGCATTAGCAAACTCTGTAATTCCCAGATTACACTCATTAGGGAATGAACACGCAGAGGCGGCTGACATTTTTGCTGATAGTATAACTGTTTATAGGACACAGCTGATACAATTGTTTACATCCCAACGAAAAGGAAATGGACAATAAATCTTTATATTTTACCTTTATGTTTTTCTTATGTTTTTCTGTATTGTTATTATTATTATTATTATTAACTATTATTATTGTAACTTTTCACTGTATTATTATTTTAACTGTCTTATGTTATTTAAAAAAAAATTATTCTGTATATTGTAAAAGCCCATAAGGGCGTTAAATAAATAAATAAATAAATCATTTAACATTCAATTTGCAGGCATCTGCGATACAGCATTAACTTGTATCTTGTTTATTTACCGCACATATACATATGACATGTATTTATTCTACACCATTACAAAAATGTCAACAGGAAACTGCACGAAGAATCATTTATACATATTAAACATAATACCCATACACTGCGTCAATGCCGTCTTCCCCCTTGAATAACAACACAACGTTTTTTCAGATACACGGAATACGTGTCACATCAATATTCTTACTATTTTCAAACTAAGCTGAATGCCAGTGTTGTGAGAAATAGGCGTAACTTACTGGCCTGGATGACTAGGCAGAAGTTTTGACCAACTAGACCAACAAGCTACTCAAAGATATAAAACGTACAAGTATATATGCAACATATACATATTATATTGTCAAGGGGTCGACGGGGAGGGATCCAATTGTAAAAGTTAATGGACACAAACTTTGGCTGGATCACTATTTTTTTTTACTTCCTTTCTTTTAACTCGTGGCGTCTGCTTGCTCGTTTCCTTGACGAAAAAACCTTGGATCGATTTTTAACCCTTTTCCCGCGATCCAATCGAGCTGAAACTTTGCAAGCGGACTTGTGGCGACGATCAAGAAGATCTATCAAATTTTCGTTAATAAAAATTAATAACTATACTATAATTTTGGAATTTTTCAAATTTTTAATGGTTTTTTCATGTTATATGAAAATATTTCAACGCGTCTGGTAGAGACTAAACCTGATTATAGTATAATTTTGGATTTTCGGAAAATTTTTATTACTCCCTTTCGTAACGTTGCCCGACCGAAGCCCAACGCGTAGGTTAAGCGCCATACCAGTTTCCTCTTGTAAATGAGAAAGGAGGTATAATAAAAATATATAGTTTTAATAGGTTACTTTTTTACACATTTATTTTTGGATTATTAGAAAGCTCCACTCGTCTTTGGTAATACTGTGTACGTCATTTATCTATCACGGAATCACAGTTCGCTATTTTTTGACTGGATCTCCGCTTTTCGCTCGCTTGTCGAAACTCGATTTCTCGATTCTTCTGGTATATATTCGCCCATTCGATCGGTTTCCAGACATTTCTAAAGCGTCATGAAACGTCCAGACTGTTCGGAAACCTTCGATTGTTCCTTATAATGAACGGCATAGATGAACCAAAATCGTAAATCCAACACTAAAACAATGCGTACATAATAAAACGTTCCGTGAGCCGGTGGTCAACAAGGTACAGATTCGGCTGTGGTTGGGATTCGAACCGCATACCCTCGGGTCACTTGGGATTCACGGCACGCGCGGCCAGCAGACCGCCCTCCTCCCCCCTCCCCTCACCCGCGCCGTCCTCTGCACACTCACCAAAACCTAAAACAGTGCGTCTCAAAATACTTGCAGTCTTAAAACGCATCGGAAGATAAAATGACTTCTTTTTAATTTTAGCTTCCTTCTACGTTGCATAAGACAACTTCTTTGGAAGTACCACTAGGCTGGACTACTAATCGCCTAAATATTAAATTCAATTTCAATTCAATTCAATTTATTTAATAATATGTACATTACAAACTAAGTGTTCAAGGCATACATATTATGAAAGTATATATCAAAATAAAAATATTAAATAAATTAAAAATAACATAAAATCTGGTCAAAGGTGTAGGAGAATCTCGCTTCGGAAAACCCCCTCAGACACATGGAATATATCAATACCCAAAGCGATTTTGTTCAGCATAGCTGTGGCTCTTCCAACAGGCATAACTGTCGGCAGGTTGGTCCTGTATATTGGAATGTGAAACAATCTATGTTGACGATGTCTAATGTAATTATCAGGAACATACGAACCAATGCTCCGCATAATTTCAGGATTATCGATCATACCGCGCAACAATCGATAAAAATGTGTAATCAAATATATTAGCAACAGGTGTAGAATTTATTGGCCGATTTGACCAAACGCATAACATGTTTTCAATATTATTTTATGGATTTGAAGCATGGACGCTTACCGAAGAATTGAGAAGTTAATATCCTTTATACGTGTAGTCTGGGTAAACGGTGGGTCACCATTCACTGAGCTCTCCAGGTTGGCACGACTTTTAAAAAAAATATTACACCAGCGTTTATACACCCCTAAGCAATTTCATTCACCCTTAATTGTTGTAATATTGTCTCACCCGGCCCACAGTTGGGCAGACCCCGAGCTGATCGATGGCAGCGGGCACGGACACTTCATTGTTGTCTCCCTGGCGATCGCCGCCCCAGGAATGTCAGACCCGAGCACGGAGAAGAGAGGAAATACGAAACGCCTTCCAAATTATATTCTTTCGACGGACACTAATATCCCCTCCTCCGAGGTGGGTACTCAATTACACGTTGCTGCTTGCCAAACTGTTCACAATGACTTGTTTAGTTTGCATTGGCTGGCAAAGAAGAGGATTAGATTGGTCACCCGGACGGGTAATCAATCGACCATATAATGAAACAAGAGTTGAGCGTGGTTTAAACGAGTGATACTCAAAAAAACATTAAAGTCGATCTAGTTCCTTCTGCCCTTCAATGGACCACCAATTTTTTCACGGAGCTGTATACATTGAGGACAGACGTCGTATATGTTGAGGATAGAGACGTCGCACGATGACCTACATATGTCGTGGATTGATGAAAAGATGTCCAGCGTATAAAGTGCATGCTGCATCACCAACATTACATTTCATGGACATCTATCTATGCCCTTGCATTTCCGCTCTGTCACAGTTCATGTTTCAGCTCATAGATGGATAGAAAGAAAGATCTATCTTATTTAATGTATCCCTTACATAAAATTTATTTTGAACGAATATTCCTCATTGTGTAACAAAGATCAGCCGCGAAGGCCAAGAGAAGGTACCGTCTCAGCAAAAAATACTTTGGTATCAAAGACAATTCTCATATCATCCCGCTCTGTTCGAGATTAAATTATTGTTCGTCGAATAACAAACCATTCAGCAAGAAAAAATCCTTCCTCAAGGTTGTAAAAGATCGCAGATTGCCAATAAAAATAAATAAAAACATTTCGGCGTAACCCAGCAAGACCACATTTCAAAGTTAAAATCATCAATGTGACTGAATGAAATATCAACCACTTTACGTTATTATTATTAGTAGGGTTGTATGCATACAATTACGTTGGGTTTTAGTACATTAATTGATAAAAAACGAACGTCAAAAAATTCGACACAGTTTTGGGTGAGATATGGTCAATTATAATTCCACGGAAGAATGCCTTGGAAAAATCACATAGACATGTTTATTCTGTCCTCACTAGGAACCGAACACGGAATGAGGACCCACCAGAATATGAGTCTACCTTTTTTAAATATTTCATACTGAATATAACAGTTGTATCTCAATGCCTTTCTTCGTTAGTAGGCCATCCCGAAAATGATTGAAGAATTGCGGAGGCAGCATTGCTAATTTTTCTGATTGCCACATACCTCCATATTTAATTCCTCTCCTGTAATAATGATGGGCTTTTGGATAATTAAGACGTTGACTTAATTATTTTGTTGACAGACAACAACAAACTGTTTGGTAACATCCATGTCCTTGTTCATCCAATTCACAACATTGTCTATTATTCTGACTTTCTTGCTAAGCAACGTTTTTCTGTAGAGCCATAAGCAATGCTTCGGTAGGCGTTCACGCTTCCACGCTTCGCTTCTATGCTTCAAACAATATGTTCCTATATTCTTTTACTTTAGCGACTTCATTGGACTCACAGATTACCATCCATTGCTTGATATTGCTGCTGTCTGCTGATAACGCCCAGTCTGCTGGCACTCACCTAGCTCTTGACTTATCCTACGTCTAGTTCTTCCTCTCGCTCTTGATCCTGTTGATTTGTGCATTTTGGGCGTGTTACAAGATTTCTGATAATTTCTGATCGCCAGATATCCCGTCCACTGCCGCCCAGTGTCGCCTCGATGCTTTCACCATTCTCTGGATATTTATGTGTATGCGACATATCGTTCCTGAATTTCCAGGTTTTCCTCCAGTCTTCAGTTAGACCACAAAGCTTTCGCTTTTTTGATCTAAAGCGACTATCTCTGTTGTTACGATATATTCTTTTAATTCAATGACAACAACGCAGACACAACTTTTGCATCTGCTACAATCATATATCTTCTCATTCATGCTCTACGGACGTTGAATCTTTCAACGATCTTGTTCAGCATAGCTACAGCTACAGCTATGCTGAACAAGATCGCTTTGGATATTGATATATTCCATGTGTCTGAGGGGGTTTTCCGAAGCGGGATTCTCCTACACCTTTGACCAGATTGTACAGGTCATTTTTATTTGTTAAATAATAAATATTATTATTTTAATATACAATATGTATATATATGTGTATATGTATATTTTTAGATATAAATTCATAATATGTATGCATTGAACATAAAGTTTGTAATATACATTTTATGGAATAAATAAAAATTGAATTGAATTGAATTTAACAGGGCTATTCATCCTCCAATATTTGTTGTACCTGATCATGCGAGGTCTGCCGCGGATACCTTCTGTTCCTGCTCCTTCCTTTTCTCGCTCATGCGTTCCTTTCTTTATTCTATCTATCAGACTACAGGCAGCGACGCGGTCTGTCGCTTAGTTCTCGTTGGACATTGCGGTCCTAGCTATAATAAAAATATTGAGTAATAAGCGTCCAACGTGCGGACATTCGCCAAGCGACGAGACCATAAAACATTACGATTCAATCACTTTCTTCATGGCTGTGTCCAAATCAATTAAGGCGTCTTCTCACGCTGCGCCGGGCAGCATCACGTATTCCCGGGCCGTCCCGCTGGGCCATTCCGCACACGCGTCACGTGGCCGCCTGGCTACAGCCCGGGCAGCTTGCATACGATTATGCCTCATCTTCATATAAATTGATTGTGTACAGCGGCGGTGGAAGAGCGCTTTATGTGATATGCCCATACTCACAGGTCGGCCGCACATCCGCCCATTCTTTACCAGGGTGCGATCTACCTTGCAACACATTGGGCACTTTCTGATGTGTACAAGGTGCAAAAGTCATGTTTAGCTGCGGTCGTAAGCTTATTATTGAGCACGAAATACTAATTTCACTCATGGGGAGCGTCCATAAACTACGTTCCACTTTTAACTCTTATGAACCCCTCCCTCCCCTTATGTAGCCCTAACGTGGCTTTTGATTTGACCCCCCCCCCCCCTATTATTTCTTTTTCTATTTTTTCCTATTATTTCTTATACAAAACTATTTTTAAATTATTGTGTATAAAATTAACAAGACATTTTCATAATTAATAAGAAAAAAATACAATTATTAAAAAATATATAAAGTAATGATATTTATTTTATATATTTTCTTTTACTTATAAAAATTCTAGAGTAAACGCTACCTTGAGTAGTGTGGCATCTTGAGAACATTAGTGATGGATATTATTTAAATAGTGAATTATTCTTTTTTTGCTTCTTATATCTCATTATTAATTTTCAGCCATATGATAGCGTGATAGGAGAACACATAGAGAATTACATAGAGAATTAATATTTTGATTAATTTTTAATACTAATGACATATGCGATATTAGAGTAATAGATGCACTTATTGGTTTTAATTTTCATTATACTGAAATATTAAATATATAAATCGTCGTTAAAATAAATGTGGTATTTTCCAATAATCAATTAATGTGATTTTAACTGAACTAACTAACTTACTTACTTACCATCACGCCAGAGGGTAGAGCGCCACACTTTTCTGTCCTGACATACAACTCTCGCCTCATCCACATTCATACATCTTCGCAAGCTCGCCGATTGTTGAGGCTTCTAACGTGACCATCTTCCAGTATCTGGTTGATCTGGTCATTCCACGTCTTCCGCGGTCGCCCTCTCTTTCTGGCGCCATCAACACTTGCATTATATATCTTTCTTACCATTCCTTCCTCATTCAATTGCTCCCCCCCCCCCATGAAATCAATGTTTTAATTTCATTTAATAACAATTTTGAAAACGGAATAGGATCAGCTATTGGATAGGAAGTTACGGACAGACATTCGAAATTATTATTATTGGGGGTTCTGCTTATATTAAGAAATATAAATTCATATATTACGTACTTAAATAATAAATAAAAAAAATTAATAACTTAGAAGAGAACTAATAAGAACCTTAATAAACATTCTAATCATATTCGTCATTTAGTGTTACGGACAGAGAATGTAAATATGTGCAATCTGAGGTGGCATGGATCGCCCCCAAATCCAATCCATCAATGCATTCGACGTTCTTTTTATTATTTGGAATCTATACAACTACTATATTCGGTACTATACAATTTCAAACGCAAGGAGCAATGGACAATGAATAGACGAATAATTTAAATCCACGATGTGAAGAAAAGCACACTGAAGCGGAATAACAACATATGACACAATTAAATAAATACAAAATAGCGAAATACAAAGCGAAACAGAATATAAACAGAACACCCAAGTACAAAGTGAGGCAATATATAGCAAAGTATAAAGTGAAACAGATTAAAGAATAAATCAGTGAGGAAAATAAATTACCAAAATACAGCAAATGTAGGTGGGAATTAAAGAGTGGGGGGGGGGGGTTAGTGGGATTAGATTTGGTTTGAGGGAGGGAAAACAATAATACGCGTATGTGATGTTGTGGGCATGTGTAGATAATTGGCTATAGATTCATAAAGCTTTGTAAATGTGGTGAAGTTAATGTTAAATAAGTGTCCTTAAAGTCATAATTGTATGATATTTTACGACTTCCATGCACGGCACATGTTATTTATGTCATTACAAAAAGGAAATAGGGTAATTGGACACTTATTCTTCTTTTTCTTCCTTATACTGTCCCAACTCGTTGCCTAAATAGGCTGTTGGGCTCGGCTCTTCTCGTTCTCAGGCTATACCTTTTCGGTTCTGCGTGTGGCTTTCATCTAGGCCGTTTCTCTGTAGAATCGATGAAGCTCCATAAACATTGCCTGCTTCACCGTGTGGTTTGATGTTCTCCGTCTTGGGTGCTCGTTCCATCTCATTTTTGTTCATTTATCATAGTAATTGGACACTACGTTGAATGAATAAAAAATTCTTCCAGTTAAGTCTCATGATTTATTCATTAGGTTAAGTTATGAAATGAATATCAGTATGGCGGGGAGGCTTTGCAGTTTTCTTCGCACTAGAGGCCAGAACGATGGGGAAGCGCGCAGTCATCCTCTGGATGGCGCTGGTGGGCGCACCACTCTATGGTAACGGAGTTGAGTGGTTACTCAATAACCATCACGCCTTTTCGCCGCAGGGATAGGCAGAGAGGATTAGACGCCACACTCTTCTATCCTGGCACACCACTTTTGCTTCGGCCACATTCACACATCTTCTCATACACGTTCTACGGTTGTTGCGGCTTTTAACAGGGCCATCCTCAAATACCTATTCGTGCCAGGTCTTTCGCGGACGCCCTCTATTCCTGTTGTCGCTGTAACACTCGCCTCATATATTTTCTTAACCATCCTTTTCTCGCTCATACGTTCCACGTGACCAAACCATCTCAGCACTCCTTTCTTTATTCTATCTACTACACTACACAGCCAGCATTGGATTCACTTCTAATTTGTCCATTCCTCACTCTATCGACCAAAGATTTTCAACACAAGCGTCAATACAGGATAGCCCATCCAAATCCAAGCCTACCAACGCTCTCCAGGTAACGTAATTATAAACAATCTCTATTTTTCATCAATGCTCCTTATTCTTAGGCGGCCCAGTAATCAAAAATTCTCGATTCTTTAGGCAGGATTAAAGTTTAATTTTATTTTTACCTGTAATACATATATGCAACATATGGGTAATTTATCAATTAAAAAAAAGCAGCACAGCCAATATTAACATGAGAACGGAATGCAAATTAAATGTCTGACTTGATAAACAGGTAAATAGAGCAAATAAACAAATGCTTCCCAGCAAAGAACTTTCAAATTGATATATTAATAAAATTAACAGATTTAATATTCCTTTTTAAAATATTACACTCAAATTTCGACTGTTGCAAACTCCTGAATAGTATTAATTTTAAAATACCTAACCGTAGGACCCGCCAAAACATGCTGTTTTATTGTGACAATTCGGACACAAACTATCGTTCAAATTCTAGCATACCTCGGATGCACAAACTGGGCAATGAACTACCTACATATGTCGACATTTTAAATCTATCTCTCTCAAATTTTAAAAATATTAAATTTTTATATAATGTCTTAAATTTTTTATATATACCTGGCTATTCAAATTTAATATTGCTATATTATCGGTGAGTAAAAATTTCTGAGATCACTACTTTACACTTTTTTGCATATATACTTTTTTTACATATATGTCTAACCTCATTATGTTTAAACTATGTATATATACTTTTTTACATTTATACCCTTTATTTTTCTTTTACATTTAATCGTTTGTTGTATTTTAATTATGTATAAACCTGTTGTAAAAGGCTATTAAGCCGTGTAATTAATAAATAAATAAAAATAAATAAATAAAAAAAATATATAATATTCATATCTATATATCATAATTTTTCTTGGGTTAATGTAATGAAGTTTTACCGTTTTCATTCCATTCCATATTATCAAAATAATATCTGAAAATACTATTGGAATATTATAATAACTGTTCACACCAGGTTTAAAAAACAATTCTTCGATATCTCCGTCTATCCGGGAAAAACATCTTTGTTAGATCAAAACATTGATTTTTTTATTGTATAAAATTATTATTTCTATTTCTAATTTCATTGAATTGTTATTTTATCTTTAAATTCTACATTTATATGTTTATCTTTATATTGTTCATGTTTATGTTTTTAAATAAGTAATTAATATTTACATTTGACTATGGTTTATCCATTGTACAAATTTTAAAGTAAAAGGTTTTAAAGCAGTAATGATATATATTATATAAAAAAAAACACCATCCGTTTCCTCACCTATCGTTTCAATTGTACACCTTCTACAATATTGGGCTGTAGTTATATTAATCCCAAAGACCAAATAATGCAGAACAGACAATAGTAGTACAGACAATTTGGAAGAAAAGATTAAGGAATTCAAAGGAAAAGAATGTATCGAAGATAGGTAAACTTTTTCTTTAATTAGGAGTGTGTAGGCCCAGGATCTGGCAAAGGATCTCAATGGACCGTGAAGGCATGCAGTAGCTGTTTTATTAATTTACTGCTATAATTTATGGAGGAGCTCAGCCATTTCGTTCTCGTCTCCATTAGCATTCCATCGTACGCGAATCTTGTATTGGAGTAGTATTTGAAAGGCTTTCTGGGCCACTGTCACTGTACCACAATCTTATTAATGACACGGGATATTTTCATCCAACCCCAGGAGATGAACGCGGCTTATCAGATTACAAGACGCAGCCAGAATATCGATAAGAACGTGACGATTGGGCGATACAACAACCTCCGAATAGAACCGCTTCTTCTACACATAGAAAAGTCTCAATTAAGTATCTGAGTATCTTAATGCCAACGCCGGAGGGAAGGCCATATTTGTGTAACCCCATAATAAGCTAGGACAAACAGCAAAGAAGAGTGTGTGATGATTGGGCCTCTACTCTTTTCTTTTCACCAACCCTCGGGACGATGAAGATGAGGATGATGTTTTCAGGAGCAGCCATAAGATTTTTAAATTTTTTTCTGTATTTTTCAAAAAAGTCACGAAGGCAGCGTACGTGGTATCGTTTTAAAATCTTCAACTTTCTATTAATAAAGCGGTGGAGGTATTATTAAGCGCGATGGGCCGCCTTCCGCTTCTGGGAAGGCGGCCCATCGCGTATTCCGCCGCGTGTTTGATCAAATGTTTTGAAACAATGGCGAGTGTAACCCGTTCATTGCGTATTCCGACACCACTCCGCGCTGACCCTTGCGACGGCGGCGCGCTGGGCGGCGAGCTGCTGACTGTCGCTGCATCCGACACGCCGTCAGACCACTGCGCTCAACAGTACCAGCAGCGTTGAGAAAAAATATTGATCTGCGTCCCAGAGACAAAAACAATGACGGACGAAAAAATGCGGGAGAGCATGTTGGGAGCCTTTTTTGGGCTTTTACAGGACTTACGATCGGTCATTGGCTGGCTTAAGTAATGAGGCACTCTGCAGGCTGGTGGTACCAAGGAGACCTGGAGCCACCAAGTTTGCGGAACGTGCTTTCAGCTTTGCGGGCCCAGCTATGTGGAATCAGCTGCCTCCGGTGCTGCGATCTATGGACCAGGAACACTTCAAGAAGAGCCTAAAAACTAATTTTTTCGTGATGTCGCACCTGTAAAGCGCCCTTGAAGCGTCTCCTACGCAAAAATGGCGCTATATAAATTAATCCCACGTTCACTGATTCCACCCATGAGCGAACACATAGTTGTGTTGAAAAAGTAAGCGAGGTACATAAATACATAATATACTCGTATACAACTTTCCAAATTTGATAGATGTTTGATCGATCTGTGTGGAATCAATAAATTAAGCTTAATTGGTCATATCTTTTTCTTCCTAGATGTACTTTATAATGCAAATTAGTGATGGGTCCGCTCTGTACTAAGTACTACAATGTAGTACTACATTATACTGAAGCGCACACTTCACACGTTTGTAAGTGAACTGCACGCTACAAACTACACGCTTCAAATTTCACACTTCAAATCGCACACTTCAAACTACACATTTTAATCTTGTGTCTAAAACGTCTTTTTGAAAAATTAAAATAAAATTTTAGTTTATGGGAAGTTGATGTGGGGTGAGGTAGTTTAGCCACCTAAAACAATCTTTTGAAATCCCAACCCCCGTCAGATTGGTTGATGATAAGTTGATGTAGCTAAAACGACTCTTTCAAATGTTGTAGTAGGTACTACAATTAGTTCACTACATGTGGTTTATTGAAGTAGACGAAGTGCGCAATGTTTCGGTACCTACTACAAATGTAGCGCTCACTTTGTAGTCTTCATTTTGAAATGTAGTTTTTCCCTTCGCTAATGCAAATGAATAAATTATCATTTTTGTAATGATCCTCATTTTTTTCCATGGTTCCTAAAATAATCCCAAAAGTCATCCAATACGCAGTCTATTAATGTAATAGCAGAGCCCATCTAAACGTTACCTTTGACCAGACCCTCTGGTTTAAACTTTTTAAAGCATTTTCGTTCTAAGAAACACAATATTTTACTCTGGTCTCGTCCTGGTCGCTGAAGGTGAGAAGTAACAATACCCGGATACGATCTTATGAATAATGTTTAAAATTTTCATTACATTGCGGTAACAGTAGCAGCCATCCTTTCATTTCAAAACTTACACTATCATGGGTTGATAGTGTAAGTTTTGAATATCGTCAACACCAATAAGTTTAGAAGCAGGATATTTCGAGAATATCGATTGGGATCAAAAAGAGGATATCTGACCCTAAAATCACATTACCAGGCAACAAAAAATATGGGAAAGGCAAGTGATTAACGATGGAGACTAAATTAAGCTCGTTCGAACCCCTGTTTCAAATATTCATTTATGAGATAGAATTGTGGACCTTTAAAATATCGCAATTCATTAAGATCGAAGTTTTGATTTCGATTTTATTTTGGTCGAGACTTTTCTACATTTTGTGGAGTGTAGATGAGATCATCCTCAAATAAAGTTCATTTAAGAAAATTTGCGTTTTTTTTTAGGTACAAATTATCTTACAACTCTTAGGTACAAATTTCCCGAAAAAAAATACTCACCGACATGTTGGAATACCGAAGTGAATGAGTTAGCATAGGTCAATCTTATCTCCGAACAGTGACCAGCAATCTATCAAAAAATTGCTGCATTCTAAAGACTTCTAAGAAATTACGGATGGAAAAAGGCTTAAACAAGAGGTAAAAATCAACACGGTTACGTAGCGGGAACCATTACTGACACTGTAAATTGTCCTGTTATTCTGCGACACCAAGTTTTTTAGTAGGTATCTGATCCTTTGATCAAGAACGTTGAAATACATTAAATTCGACTTGTTTGTGTTGGATTCAAGCCATCTGTGGGCCCTGACCTCCTGAAATGTTTGTCAACACTTCAATCTGCCTTGTATGGTCATTAAGTTTTGCTTCATGCGCTTTCTCACTGGTCAGTCTAAATCTAACGTAAATGCTGCGTTTAGCTATGCTCATCTCAACCGTGCTAGTCATCTTTGTCTTCTCGATTTTATATTATTCTTTCAACGGACGTTGGATCACTTTGTTACTCAAAAAAGCTCTATAGTAGACTGGCCTAACCATCGCTTAAGGTAGGTAGCTATAACGTTCTCCTTTTTCCCTATTTTCAGGAATCTTTGAGATGATATGCGACATCTGATGTTTCTCTGGATATCTCATTACACGTCCTGGATTTGAGTTTTCACATTTTTATTGCTTTAAATACTTCTTTCAAATTAATTTATTCGAACCTTAATATCTTTATTGGCAATTTTATCCATCTCCCTTATTTTGAGCATTTTTCTGTAGGTCCACATCTCAAATCGCCAAATCGTAACTTGGCAAGTGTCCATTATTAACTAACTAACCCTCACGCCGTTTCCCCTCAGGGGTAGGCAGAGAGGATTGAACGCCACACTCTTCTATCCTGGCACACCACTTTTGCTTCGGCCACATTCATACATCTTCTCATACACGTTCTACGGTTGTTGCGGCTTTTAACGGGGCCATCCTCAAACACTTGTTGTATCTGATCGTGCCAGGTCTTTCGCGGACGCCCTCTATTCCTGTTGCCTTCAACACTCGCCTCATATATTTTCTTAACCATCCTTTCCTCGTTCATACGTTCCACATGACGAAACCATCTCAGCACTCCTTTCTCTATTCTATCTACCACACTACAGCCAGCATTGCATTCACTTCTAATTTGTTCATTCCTCACTCTATCGACCAAAGATTTTCCACACAAGCGTCTTAGTGACCGCATTTCCACCGCATTCAGTCTATTTTCATTCCTCTTTTGCCAATTCCAGGCTTCACTTCCCTACATTAGGGTTGGCACTAGAACATTATGTCCATTATTCCATTCCATAAAATGACATCGTGTAATCGTAGACAGAATCTTAACTTTGGATAAAAACGTCTTTTTCATGCGTGTTACTACAGCAATTGACATAGGTCTTTTTAATTATTTTTGTATGAATAGAGCTTAGTTTTCATCTGCATTTAGAGGGTTACCAATAGGATTCGTATCTGACCGGATAGGCGACTGACTCAGGTAGCATTCCTCCGCGCTGTGTGGATCCCATCCCGGGTGAAGCATTTATTTGATCAGGTGATTCGTGTTGTTGACATTCTTCTGTTTTGATTGAGTACACTGTCGGGGAATAAAAAAAACAATAAACCGTGAAAATGAATATGTATGGAAGTGCATTTCGTTTACAAATTTGTGTTTACCTGAAGGAATTTTTTAATTCAGCTTTTAAAGTAACAATGGCATTTTAGAAACGTCTAACAATCTGTTTACACGTCTCGGTGTCGTTCTGGAAGACAAATTGTGTTGTACATAAGAAAACAATAGTATGAGAATGTAGCCTTAAATGTTTAAAAAAAAACAAGTGTGTTATTCAGTAGTCCTTTATCTTTTCTCACTCTTAACGGAAGATCTCGATCTTCGTAACCTCTTGACGGTATTCCATTTTTACTACCTTTCTTTTAACTCGTAGCGTCTACTTATCTGCTTGTCAGCTTGACTGCCGAAAAGTTTTTGGATCGATTTTTAACCCTTTTCCCGTGATCCAATCGAGCTGAAACTTTGCAGGCAGACAGAATGGGGATGGCGATAAAAATTATTTTTAATAAAAATGATGAAAAATTTTCCGAACGAATTATATATTGTTTAATTTTCAAGCCCGACGTGTGGAGTAGGCGCGAATCCTGTTTCAATGAGAAAGGGAGTATAATAAAAACTTGGTTTTTATAGATTAGTTTTTATTTATTTATTCGCTTTCTGTACACCTAGAAATTTTTTTCTAACCAACCACACAATTTCGATAAAAAAATGAAATATATATCCGGTATACAATGTTACAGTGACAAAACTACCTCCATGATAATGAGACGAGTAGGAGATGGATGGGAGACAAGGGAGGGTTAAACTAAGTTTTGGGGAAGGTAAATTGCTTTGGCCTGGTGTTGAAGATAGTTACGCTCAGTGCTTAGTTGATTCCGCAGCCTATTCACCTACACTTGAAAGGAGGAGCTGAAGAATTCAGTATTATGAATGGGGATGGATAGTGAAGTGAAGAAGACTTGTCTCGTCACCAATATCAAATTTACGCTGGAGGAAATTTTGGAGGCTCATTTAAAAACAGTTAAAATAAAGTTTTATTTTAACTTTTAATTGATTTGCCAAATTTACGAAAATTATTTTATAAATATATCTCAACTCTTAGACTGTATAAGCAATAGACACAGAACAAAGGGACAAATAAAGATAGTAAATTTAAGAACCACCATGGCACAACATCACTATACATTATACATACTTGGGAGTTAAATTGTACAATACATTGATGAATATTCCAAAATACGAACAGTGTAAGAAAGATGTCAATTCCTTGATTTTGGAAAACGATGTATTGTAACATTGCCCACACGTCTCAAATGGTTTGTGTATTAAAAAAATTACTACTTCTAAATGGTTTCTGCTTTTGTACTTTAATTTGGCTTGTAAATACTCCTCCCATAAGCTCGAGCTTTGGCTCGTATTATGGGGAGTATAATGTATTTAAAATGTTATAAAATATAAATATTTTTATATCATAATTCTTTAATAGGGTTAGGAAAATAAAATGCATATCTAACATCATACACATAATATATTCCACATACACATGAGAAAAGAGAATGCTGCCGATTTCGCGATCTCAACGATCTTTTCGGTGAATGAACAAACGGCGAAAATGGCACGCGAAAGTGCTTTGTTTGCTTCAACGCTGGTGACACCAGCTTAGACGACAAGTCAGGAATGGGTCGATCTTCAGATTATGTTGTCAATTCTGGCGGCTGTGAAAAAGGTTACAAGTTACCCACTAGGACAGCGGACAGGAAGAGGTTACAAGTTACACCACTAGGACAGCGGACAGGAAGAGGTTACTAGTTGCCCCACTAAAACAGTGGACACTCTTCGTCAAGCAAATAGGAAGCAATATTGACGTTTCTGGTGACTACGCCCTAAAATGATAAATGTACATAATGCGCTTTGAGTTTGATTTCATTTTCGGTTATGTTGCAATATAATTTTTTAAAAATCTATTAAATCTATTAAATACATACACCTTCTGCAATTAGTGTTATTCAAGAATGAAATCTAAAATAAATACGATATTTAGCAAAAAGTTTATGTTTAACCTCTTTGATATTTAGTAAAAATATATTAAAATGACAAAAAATGTTACCTTTTTGGTAGTAAGTAGCTGGAGGATATAAAATGAGGTCTCCGACGAATTTTTTTTTAAACAAATTCATAAAATCTTTTCTGGCGTAAACAGCTACTCCTTCGTAAGGTCTCCCCAATTTACGCTTTTTATAAGAATCCTCAAACGATTTCGCGCTTTATGTCGTGGTGCATAGGGTATGCTTTCAGTTATTGAGAGTAAGAAAACACTTGCATTTTGTACGAGGACCATTTCATTAGTTTGAAGATGAGCAGTTTTTTTATAATTTTAATTTATTTTTCGCAGTCATTTATCATCACCATCATCGCCCTTCGATATTTCAATGTTCGGTAATGGAAGAGGAACGGTACGATAGTTACGATACAAATCTCAAATAACGGTTATCGTGTAACCGGTTAAAATAATGGTAACTAGTCACTAGTTCTACAGTCGCCGAATGTCGGGTTCCTAGATAAATATGAAAACTAATAACCTGGTACAGTGGTTTGGCTAATCTGTTGTAGTACTATTCCGGACTAATTAAATAAATATAGTGATGATATCCAAAATTATAGTCAACGTCAGTAGAACATATAGGCCACAAGTTACTTTCCATCACGCCGTTTCCCCATGGGGGTAGGCAGAGATGATAGAGCTCCACACTCTTCTGTCCTGACATACAACTCTCGCCTCATCCACGTTCATACATCTTCGCATGCAAGCTCGCCGGTTGTCGAGGCTTCTAACGGGACCATCTTCCAGTGTCTGGTTAATCTGGTCATGCCACGTCTTGCGCGGTCGCCCTGCCGCATTCAACACTTGCATTATATACATATGCTCAACATACGCAAACCATCTGAGCGACCCTTTTTTAATCCTTTAATTATGTTAAGATCAGCTTTACATTAATTTTTAATATCTTCATTCTTTACTCTATCATAAATGGATCAGAAGATCAGGACTTCTAATATTACTAGTGATACAATCGTGAATAATCTAAGAAACAGTTCATTTTATAATTTGCCGACCAGAAATACATTGTCAAGAGAATCTAAAAATGAGATAAGCTGCACATAGTCGAAGGTTTTTAAAACTGTCTGGACGTCTTCGGAAAGATCTGGAAGCCGCATATATACCAGAAGCTTCAAGAAATCGGATCCTCGTAAATTGCATTTAATGAAAGAATAGAGATTTCAGGTAAAATTTGTATGCAGTGACTTGTTTACCAATAAATGTTTGAAATTGCTTACAAGTTTTTCATTTCGTACCCCTTACGGTGAGCCTGTGACAATATTTTTCCGCACAGTAAAAGAAAACTTCGTGCCAAAGGTAAGGTGTTAAAAGTATGTATTTTGTATCAATTTGTGATAGAGTAAAGAATGCAGATATTAGGAATGAATGTAAAACTGATCTTAGCATAATTAATAGAATTAAAAAAGGGTCGCTCAGATGGTTTGAGCGAATGAATGAGGAAAGAATGGTAAAAAAGATATAAAACGCAACTGTTGATGGCGCCAGAAAGAGAGGGCGACCGCGGAAGACGTGGCGTGACCAAATTAACCAGATACTGGAAGATGGCCCTGTTAGAAGCCTCAACAACCGGCGAGCTTGCATGCGAAGATGTATGAATGTGGATGAGGAGAGAGTTGTATGTCAGGACAGAAAAGTGTGTCGCTCTATCCTCTCTGCCTACGCCCACGGGGAAACGGCGTGATGGTAAGTTAGTTAGTTAGTTATTCGCAATTATAAAACGCAAAATGAAATATCTTTCACCCGACTACCAGCACGACCCTAAAGAGGGTCCCTTTGAAACGTATCACGTTTCTCTGGGGTCGCATTTTTTGTTGATCTTAACACTAAACAGGTGCGCCGCCCCCTTCCCCCCCCCAGCACAAGTGCACGGCCCGGGGGTGAAATGTCTTCCATATTTGAGTTTTTCTGACGTTTTTTGTGTCCCGTGTAATCTGACGTTTGTGAGCCGAGGAGCATCCGGCCAGAATTACAAAACCACACTCACTAATAATAATAAAATTTTATATAATTTATATTGTACCATTCTCGTTAAAATTTCACCTCTTTTCACGATAGCTGTTGTCTTAACTAAATAACCATCATGCTAGATAGGTAGGCAGAGTGGATAGAACACCACACTCTTCTATCCTGGCACACAACTTTTGCTTGGTCCACTTTCGTACATCTTCTCATGTACACTATTCGGTTGTTGAACCATCTAACTCATTTTCCAACATTTGATTTATCTGGTCACGCCAGGTCTTCCACGAACGCCCCCTGTTTCTGCTGCCTTCAACACTCGCCTCATAAATTTTCTTTACCATCCTTTCCCTGCTCATCCGTTCCACATGGACAAACCATCTCAGCGATCATTTCTTTATTGTATATATTACGCTACAGCCAGAATTACATTCTCTTCTAATTCGTTCATTCTCTATTCAATCGTACAAAGATTTTTCACACATACGACTTAACAAAAGTTACCGAATTTCTACAGTATTCAGTATACTTTCGTTCTTTTTTGCCAATTCCAGGTTTTACTTCCATAAATCAGAGTTGCCACCAGAACTCCAATCTGTACCGCCAGTTTTGCTTCCTTTGACAGATTTTTATTAGCCATAATTGCTTTCAGAGCACCATTTACCTTTTTCCCGCAGTCACTCTCCTTTCGATATCATTCTTAGCCTTGCCGTCTCTAGTTAACATAATTCCTAAATACTCTTAACTCGTTTACTTGTTTTAAGCGTTGATTGTTTACCATTATATCAAATTTAGACACTTTTTCGTTTCTCTCGGACACCATCACTTTCGATTTACATTCATCAGAAGTTCACTCTCCATGCATCATCATAATCATCACTCTTCGCTCTACAACTCTGGTGGGTCTTGGTCTCCTCGAAAGTCTTCCTTCACTCATCTCGATTTAGTGCCACATCTCTCCAGTTCACAAGCTCCAAGGCAGAAATGTCTTTGAGGAAGTTGTCGCTCCATCTTAATTTTGGCCATCCTATCGGCCTTGAGTTCAGCAGGGACTTTGGTGCTTGATGCTCGGTCATTCTCTCCACATGACCAGTCACCGAAAACTTCCCGGTTTTTAAAGTTTTGTGACGTTTAGCTCCTTAAACAGAGTATAGAGCTCATTGTTGTTACGTCTGCACCAAACACCATTTTCTAGAATCGGTCCGAATACACGCCTCAAAATTTTCCTTTCAAAAACGTCCAGTGCTCGCTATTTTCCTCTTAGTTAGTACCCACGTCTCACCTGCGTACGTGAGTAATTGGCCTAATAAGCGTTTTGTACACTAATATCATGGTGTTTCTGGACATCAGTCTGGATTTTATCTGCTTTTGTAGGCGGAAAAAACAGCGATTTGCGTATGCGGTCACTATGCGGTTCTGGATCTTCTCTTTGTAAAATATGTAACTATAAAAAACTGTTTTTCTCTAAATAAACATTTTTTAACATTCATTGTTTTTCCCGTGGAGTCTTCACTTAATATCTGAAAATTGTCTGTTCGTTAAAATATTAATATCTTAAAAAACGTACGACATTTGCCTTTCTTAGAAGATCCTTCTACAGTAAATTTTTAGATTTTATCAGACACTCTTGCTTGCTCCGTCGGGATATTCTGACGCAGCCTGGGTTCGTTGTGTAATTGAATCGCCGAGCCTGCGACGTGAAATGTCCCCAAGAACTGCAGGGGTCGCATGACTGATGGCCGAGGGTTGATGGGAGATAGAAAACAAGTTTCAGGGTTGTTTATGATTTTTGATCTCCCCCTCGGATGACAGGTTGATTTTTTGTTGACGGAACGAATGGTGGGCCGCAGGCTGTCTGCGTGTAGCGCCGTGCTCTTAGATTCCCTTACATTTGTTACTTACCTCACTCTCCTATAACACTACATTCATATCCCTACATATCGATACACATTCTTATTGTCACTTCTGATGCTAATCAACCGTTACGGCATTTAACACATTCTTGCATCCTGGCACACCACTTTTGCCTCGTTCACTTTCACACATCTTCTCATGCAAGGATATAATAAACTGTGATACGTTACAAGCGTGAAATCTTGGCAACTCAAAATTAAGGTAATTGCCTTCTCTGCATTCGTTATCGAGCGGACCTTCTTTGTGATCGAGCGCGACGCTTCGCCGAAAAAGAAAGTCCCGGGGAAAAAGGAACACAGTATCGTACACTATTGTAAGAATGAGTATGTTATTTTAGTCACCGTGACTTCAAATTACCAGATTTTTATGCATTTGCTACATTTGAAATCAGGATAGTATGGGAATACCGTGTATATTTATAATACGTCAATGCTCATGAGTGTATATTTTTAATCGTAATAATAAGCGTTGTTGAAAAATTTAATTAGATTTTTATTTATCAACAAAATTACTGATCACGAATTAAACTGGAGCATCTTTCTGTCTATACGCAGAGCCTTTGTGAAATAAGTGTGCCGTGATTTGTTGTCTCTTTCAATGCAATGTTTGCTACAGAGCTAGTATGGGAATAACGTGTCTATATTATAATACGTCAATGTTCTCATGCACAATATTCAGTTGTTATATTATTAAAAGCGTTATCCTCCAATATTTGGTTTATATAATCATGCAACGTCTTTCGCGGACACCATCTGTTCTTGATTCCTTCAACACTCGCCTCGTATATTTTCTTTACCATCCTCTCTTCGCTCATATGTTCCACCTTATACTACCTCTGGTAAACTGGTGCCATGCCTTTCACGGACCATGTTAATATTTTTGATGGCATCCCCACTCGTGTGATCTTCACTTCTTTTTGTGTTTGCTTTAATGTCTGAATTTTTCATTATCTCATGTACACGAGTAATAAACTTTCGCATTCATTCCTAATTAATTCAGTAACTTATGTATACTAGTAAATAGCTTTCGCATAAATTCGTAGTTGGTTCGTGATCTAATATGAGTAATTAGTTATTGCATTAATCCTTGATTTGCTCATTATACCTTTTGCATATATAATTACCTTTTGCGTTAATTACTGATTTGTTCATTATCTCATATCCTTGACGATTTTTCTCCACATTATCCTGCACCTCACAGTTCGGATTACTATTCCATAGGACGGCTAGTAGCGTCCTTTGATTGATGTGGTCGGTCCTACCACATTTCTAGTCACCGCCAGCTTGTCTATTATCATCTTTGTGGATTATGAGTCGTCCATTTCAATCAAATCAGCTGTCCTAAACCACCTTCTTCATTCTCGGCCATTCGCCTTTCAACTTTTCTCGGGCGATGACTCAACAATGGTGGGCGGAGCCCTACGTGTGAAATGTGGATCGGCAGGACCGCCACGGCCTTATCATTCCCATTGAATTACTTTTTAAAAACTTTTTCCATTATATTTATTTCACATGTCATACACTATCACTGACATCATGAGATCATCGCCCTTACAGACATCTACATACTCGTTACTTAATTTCTCATAATCTGCATACAGTAAAGAGTGTACAACGTATCTTATAGCTAGTAGCATAAACTTAAGGGAATCTTTTTCATTAAATTATGAATAGAAATATTCTTTACATTTTGGGTGAAATGTCGACAGTTCCGGAGATAAACGAGATGTAAGTTTGCAATTTTTTTTCAATATTTTAAATGTATATTGGACTTTATATTCAAAATTTAATGAAGGTGACTCAACTGAAGTTTTTGCTACTAGCTACGGGACACCTGTATAACACGATCATACGTTTTCGCTTTAAAACCACGATTTCCAATTATTTTCGATGAAAAAAAGGTTCATTACCCCACCTCAGCTGAATGCATTTGAAAATACACCCAAGTGTTCATAGTGTAAACATACAAGACATTAAAAGTTATTTTAAGATTTTTAGACGAATTTTCGGAATAATTTAAATGAATCAGGAATCACTTAAAAGAGTCATTAATATTTTCAATTGACGGATAAAGAAAAAGACATAAAACAGATCATAAGACATCAAACCAGATGAATGACTAACCCAGACGGTCAGCAAAAAATAACGTGTTGTTGTTCCGACCACATGGGCCGATTGCTTGTGCATGCGTACCCCGCTCTAGTGTACAAATCAGTAATTATCTTCAAGGATATAAACAGCATTTTTTTAAATATTCATAAACATGGTAAGCACATACAGACTTATTATAACATTGCCAGTGGGAAGCAAATGAAACAATAAAAAATAATTAATCGGAGCACTGTTCTTAAATTTACATCAAATTATCACTCTCAAATAATTGTCTCTCATATACTGATGCACGTTGCTTAAATCGCTCAGGTCCGCACTAGAAAACTTCTCGCTTGGCGGTAGGTACTTTCTTGATTTACTGTCGCTGGAACACACACGCGCTGGCTACACTGCGCAGTTTCGTTGTCGCTTTGTCTGTGGACTTCCATGTCGCACTGTCAAAACAACTGTGACACACACACTTAGTGAGCCGGCCGATCTCTTTTTTTAGGTAATGTCGCGTCTCAAACGTTCCGGGATAATCCAGTCAATTCCTACATTCATCTAGAATGTACAGTTACCAATATTTAGAATCTCGTGGCAAATGTACATAATTTGATTAGATTTTCTGAAGGCATATTAAAAAATATATATTATTATCAAAATCGGATTTAAAAACTGTGAAATTTGAGGAAAATGACGCATTTTATTACTAAATACTTTTAAAAAATGACTCAATTTGTCTAATATTATTATATATTAATACAAATTGTAATAGATCAGACATTTTAGTTTTGATATAAACACTTATGTATGAAAATCACTGGAACACTTATGTATGACAGAAGTGGAAGGCAAATAGTCTAAATGTAATTTTAATACATATATCTATATTTTATATATATAATATAATTTTAATACATATATTCTATGTGGCAAATTCATTTGTGATAGAGTTACGAATGTGTAAAAAGAAATAAAGATAATATATATAAATATATATATTTTTTATTTATTTTTTATTTACTAACGCCCCATAGAGCTTTTACTAGCAATAAGGTTAATTTTACATTTATAGAATACTTTATAGAATACCCCAAGAAAATGGGAAAAGGGAAGGATGACGAATAAGGAAATAAACTGTACAATAAATAGTATAGAGGCTTCAAAATCATTATTCACATAGTTTAAGACCCGGATACAGATACTTTAACGATTTAAAGGTTAAAGTACGCCTTAAAATTGTAAATTTGTACTGAAAATTACGCTTTAAGGACGTATCACCTTTAAATCATTAAATATTGACTCTGTATTCGGGCCTTAATTTGGACGTTATTTACCTACGTCTTTTAACATAAAATCCAAAGAAACATGTCAAGGGACACCTTGAATTAACTAATAAACATAACCCAATAGGAGAAAATACGTCATATTTCTATGTAGCCCAGTGTGGTGCATTCAGACTTAACTAACTAACTAACTTACCATCACGCCGTTTCCCCGTGGAGGTAGGCAGAGAGGATAGAGCGCCATACTCTTCTGTCCTGACATACAACTTTCGCTTCGTCACATTCATACATCTTCGCATGCAAGCTCGACGGTTGTTCAGGCTTCTCACAGGACCATCTTCCAGTATCTGGTTAATCTAGTCATGCCACGTCTTCCGTGGTCGCCCTCTCTTTCTGGCGCCGTCAATACTTGCATTATATAATTTTCTTACCATTCTTTCCTCATTCATTCGCTCAACATGCCCAAACCACCTGAGCGACCCTATTTGCCATTCAGGCGCTGCTATAAAAAGAGAGAGCCCTAGCTCTCTTTCTCTCTCTTCTTTTAACTGGCGTGCGGTTAGCACATGGTCTTGTTAGAGTCGGTCGACACATATTTATCTGAATATATTGGAAAAACTCGTAATCTTTCTGTCTTTTATATATTTTCCATAACCAGAGTGTGGGATACATAGCATACGTCCTTATCCATGACCGTTATCATCACATCGTGAGACTAGTTACACTATTGTCTCAGGTTCTTCAGCCATGATATTCTGCCTTTTCCAGGATCCTTCTCTGATCTCCCTGCATTATAATATGCAAGATTTGATAGTCATCTGAATGACGTGTTACTACATATTCCTAACTTAACAATTTAAGCTTTTCTGTAGACCCTCATCGACTTCGTGTCACCTTGTCGCCTCTTCAAGAAGTGTCCATGCTTCATTCCACAAAATAAAATCAGTTCTGTACTGACTTAATCGGCACAAGTCTGGTCACCACACGATTTAATATTCAGATCAGTGTGTCTCGACACCGCTGTAATAGTTTACATATATTTCATCAGACGACAATACGTGCCTAAAGCCACCGAAAGGTAGTTGTAATCAGCGAGAGTAGGTGCCATATTATTCATAAATATTTACCATTTAACTTTAAACGAATCAACATTACAAGAGCACCTAATGCCCCACAATTAATTTTTATTACTGTACAAACATATAATCAGTAGTATAATCCGCGTTAGTTATATCAACGAATTAAACTATTTTCTGAGCAGTTTTGTCAAGGTTGTAGGAGATTATTGATTTATCGGTCAACGGGTGCATTTTTGCGCGTTAGAAAGTCCGTTTTTATGCCGTTGGCATTTTGCCAAAATATTTCTTGTTTTTGTTTGCCAACGTATTTAAATAATGCCGATTTCTAGGAAAATAATTTCGAATTCAGGAGAAAGTATTTACATGCATACGCATCTGTATACTGTTTAGCGTCACGACGTTACTCCGCGAGAGAAGGCAGATAGGATAGAAATTCACACACATCCTTACGCTCAATCTGTCTCCATTGATACTCTTGTATTCTTGTGAGATTAATGGGTAAATGTACTGATACACATGCTTATTAGTGGCCGTGAGCATGTGCGGTATTGACCTTCTTTAGCCATCGCTTATTAGTGACATGTGTGTACGCACACTGCTAGTAATGAGCATGCTCATTAGTGGCATGCTCAAAAATCAACTGCCGGTTGATTTATGAGCATGCTAATGTCATTCACCATGAGAAGGGGTATCTTTTGAGCAAGTGTGAACAGGCTTGCTTATTGAGAGCATGCTTATATCATTCGCGGCTAGTATCGATTATCAATGCGATCTTCTCAGTCCGCGACAGATGAAACAAATATGGCACGTTGGGGAGATGATAAAACATTACTTTTCGTGACTTATTATAGGAATCACGAATGTTTGTGGAATACTCGGTCACCGCTATGTAAAAATAATATAGCAAGAAATAATGTTTATGAAACTTTATTAAAAGACATGAATGATTCAAATCTTACAATAAAAGATATAAAAACTAAAATCAAAAATGGAAACTCGGCAACTTTTTGATTTGTTTTGTTTTGAATTTTCTATTTCAGTTAGCAAAGTTTCAACTATGAATAGAGTTCCTCTCTATTCTATGAGAAGAGCATGCCACTAATAAGCATGTGTGTTTGATTGATAGCTTTGAGCATGCTTGAAATAAGCATGCTAATAATGAGTAAGTGTGTACGGTTGTTAGGGCATGCTAGTTTTATAATTGCAAAATAAGCATGTATATCTGTAACTTAAAGCTCATTGGTTGCGAGGTTACTAACAAGTCTTCGGCACAGTTATGAATTGTGATGGTCACCAATGTGGAGGGTGAGGAAGAGGTTTGTAGGGGTAGTGTAAGTGTGGTGAGCATTGAAACAAGCATAAGCTCTCGCCGTTGCCGTGTGGTATATTCGCAGATTTATTTCAAATGATTCGAGAATTAGAGATTACAACATTGTCACGAGATTCTATAACAGTGGTAACTGCGCATAGTCGCGAGTCTAGAATCAACCGGTCTATTCTCATAATCACTAGAAATACGGAGAAACTACGCAAACGTTCTCGTTGCATCACGAAACCGACATATTTGTATGAATAATGAGAGCTCGCGGCGACCAGAGTCGTTTTTGTGGCATTCCTGCGATTACGCAGATAAAAGCGAAACCGTGCGGCAGCTCAGTGAGTTGTGAATGAGCGACAGACAGAAATTGAGCGATAGTGCAGCGAAGATTTTAGTGACGTGAATTAGTGCAAACCTGTGAGAAATATTCAGGAAATAATTAGTGTGAATTTAAGATAGGTGCTCTGATTCAATTCGAGTCCAGTGACTTTGTGTAGTAAATAAATGTTTGAATTGTTTTTAATATTTCATTTGCCTCCCACATTTACGATCTCATGACAATATAAATGTTAAAAGGTGGTTAAGGTTACAAATTCAAACGCGTCCAAAAGATCTTAACCAATGGTTCTTCGACGTGGGCTAAAAGTAATTGAAAAAGCGCTCCGTTCAAGTATACATTCTTCCGTTGTTTAATTTTTGACCTAAATAAGAATACCAAGTATACACACCAATCATCTTTACTCTGCTTGAAAAAGTCAAAATAATAAATATCTAAAATAACAAACATTTAACGAAAGAAATTATATACCTGTTACCTCAGACAAATGCTGACGTGGTGTCCAAAAACGTTTCAAACACTCCCTAAAATCAAACCTTCCAAAGGTCAACATTAAGTGCGATGTCTGGAAACAGGTGTGGAAGATAGCTCTAATTGGAGACCAAAGAACTACCCAACAGTATGCTGTATATAATAGGAGGAGAAAACTTAAAGCAAACAGAATACAGAAGTTAGCAATCGCTGTCTTTCCATTCGCTAGATACCCCAGAGCTTGTAGATCCAGGATTGGATAGTAGACGAAGATCCACGATCCTGAATCACAGGCTTCCCGGACACGGGAACAAGGGACAGCCAATGATTCATTCTTTCCTTATGACCCAACCAGCTAATCGACCATCTCTTAGTTTATACACGTCCTAATGTCCCATTCATTAGCGCGAAGTACACACTCGTATAATACTGGTGTCTAAAAAATATGCGGTTCATATTTTCTTTATTTTACATCGATTTTAATGACACTATGATGTCATAACACTCTTAAAATGAGGCGTATAAAATACTCGTTTTTCAAATACAGATCATCTGTTGTATATTTCTCAGAAATATTAGCTTTGGAAGTAGTCGATTTATAATTGCATTTACTTAATTGTTTATACAAGAGTTTTCACTTGTATTTACAATATACGGTAAACTATAAAGTTAAAATATTTTATGTTACCTAATCATTTATTTGTAAGCGGTCTAAACCTATCGTAACATTTAACCCGTCAAAAATGACGGAACATTGGTTCGCGTCTTTGCTAAGCAGTATTTATTTATAGCATCTTTTTGGCGGTCTGCGGAGAGGCGGCCGTTTGAGTCCCATCTCCGGCCGTTTTTAGCCGTGAATTCAAAAGAAATTACGGAAGTTATACGAATTTTTGGGGACAGGCAGACAGACGGACGGACAGACAACGAAATTAGTATGTTTGATGTCGCTGTAACCGAGTTTCACTGTACTTTGGTTTGCCTACATTGTGTCAGATTCTATACACTCCAACACGTAAAACGTAACCTGACTTGACCTAACCTCACCTATCCAAGAAAATATCACATAAAAATAAACGTATTATTAGAATTTGCAAAACATAATTTTATACGGCCCTTGAAGTGAAATTTTTACTAAGATGGCGCTGTATAAATTATAAATAATTATCTATCCAACACGCCACAGGGTGGGCATAGAAGACAGAATGCCAGGCTATTATTTTTTTAATTTTATTTTGTTGTTATTTTTATTGCTTCTCGAGTTTCAGATTTGATTTGTTTACAATTATTTCATTTTGTTGCTTCTTGAATTTAGACCTAATTTGTTTACAATTATTTTAATTTGTTGTAGTTTTATTGATTCTTGAGTTTCATGTTTGATTTGATATTCTTTTTGATGTAATTTTGTTATACTTTATGTGATTCGCTTAATGTTTTGTTTTTCTTCATATATCACTTTAGCATTATAGCTTATCTCCATTTTTATATTATTAATACCAATCATTCTATACATTTTTATATACATTGTTTTTTAATGGTACGTTGTACCGTGTGTTAAATAAATAAACAAATATATCATTCTGAATGGCACACAAATTTTTCCTTTTATTGGAAAAATCAGGATTATGTACACAAGACAGTAAGGGCTGCCTCTTGCATTAGCAAAAAAGGATCAAAATTTATATCGTAAATTATTTAAATTATTTATTACATATTCTTACATACAATTATCCATATACAGGTTGAAAATCCATGGTGACATTACGCATCCCTGTTTGACACCTTTTGTAATATCAAACCATGATGTGATTGCCCCATTAATTCTCACGCAAGCACTACTTCCTTCGTACAGGGATGCAATTGCCTGTATGAGTTTACTCTTCACCCCGTATTCAGACAAAACCTCCCATAACTTTCATCTTATCACTCTGTCATAAGCTTTTTGGAGATCCACAGAGGCACAAAAAATTTTTTGGTTCTTTGCCAAAAACTTTTCCGTCATCTGGCGCAGTGAGAAAATCTGGTCCATGCATCCTCTCGTGAAATTATGTACTGCCGATTCGTCGAATTTGAATTTGTCGTCTCGTTATTCAAGAAAAAGGTGTAGTCGGCCGGTAAATCGAGCTTCCTGTTCCCTCCCCTTACATTTTATACAGTCCACACTGTCGTTCTCATTTACCGTCCATCTCGCTTCCTTTATTTCATCATATTTCATTCCTCGTCCTTATTGATTCCAGCGAAACGTGTCACGAAGGGTGCGTCTTACGCTGATCGTGGACAATCTACGCCGAATCATTTCGTATTATCATCACATAAAAATACACAGACAGCCATAAAACACGCTGCATCGCTTTCCCAATCATCAAACGATCAGAAACGACCTCTTGTGTATGCAAAACAATAAATTTCCTTGCATTCGCTCGGAGCTGTTTATCATCAGGCTCGCCACTTGGCACCTCCTGGACTCCACGTACCGCGTGACGCGCACCGCAGCATAACATTACAGTGTCCGAGGCGAAAGTTCAAAGTACCCGAGACGCAAAAAGAAGTACTAAAAAAGTCACCGTGGCCGCCGTGCGCGGAATCGAATCCAAGCCGCTTTTACAGGTTTGCGTCGGAATTTAATTTCCGCGAAATTGTTTATTCGCAGGTCTGTCATTTTGGCTCTTGGCCCCCTGCCGATGTCCAGTCCACATTTAGAGGTAATGACATGGCATGTTTATTTGCACAGTTGAAGAACAGAGTCGGCGTGCGGTGGTAGTGTGGCGGCTATCCGGAGAGTGTGTTGGTAAGGCGTGTTGCGGAGGAGAATAATACACAATCTGCGTTGCACACGCTGCACAAGAAGTGCATTGGAATAGACGCAAGTCTTTTAGCAAAAACTCATCCAGTTACATACAGCGTTTCCACAGCAGACCACATTGAAAGAAAGTCGATGGTGGCATGGTCGTAGCAACAACAATAATAATAAATTGTAGTAGGTTCGTAACGAACTAACTAACTAACTAACTAACTAACTAACCATCACGCCGTTTCCCCGCAGGGGTAGGCAGAGAGGATTGAACGCCACACTCTTCTATCCTGGCACACCAACTTTGCTTCGGCCACATTCATACATCTTCTCATACACATTCTACGGTTGTTGCGGCTTTTAACAGGGCCATCCTCAAATACTTGTAGTACCTGATCGTGCCAGGTCTTTCGCGGACGCCCTCTATTCCTGTTGCCTTCAACATTCGCCTCACATATTTTCTTAACCATCCTTTCCTCGTTCATACGTTCCACATGACCAAACCATCTCAACACTCCTTTCTTTATTCTATCTACCACACTACAGCCAGCATTGCATTCACTTCTAATTTGTTCATTCCTCACTCTATCGACCAAAGATTTTCCACACAAGCGTCTTAGTGACCACATTTCCACCGCATTCAGTCTACTTTCATTCCTCTTTTGCCAATTCCAGGCTTCACTTCCATGCATAAGGGTTGGCAGGGTAGTAGGTTCGTAAATGATAAAAATATAAGAAAAAATCTGTATTATGATTTATCATATTGTCACGTGTCGTGGCTGCAGAATGAATTAATGAGAACGCTGGGATTTAATACAGGATTTATTGAATACCGATAAATTAATTACACAAACGTAAAAAGTCGCTTATCACTATTAAATGTAACGCTATTCCTTAAATTAAACTATTTCGCAAATTTATCATTCACTAGAATATTCCATCCTATTTCAGCGCTTATTAATTTCGCTTGGGTTTATCTCGCTACGTAAGAACTTTCCGGAATCTTCGCTGTCGAATTACCGATCGTTTGGCCGGCCTAACCCGCCGCTGGCGGCTGCCTTCGCTTTGTCTGTCAACGCGCACGGAAAATAACTCACTCCTTACTGCAGTGTGTCGTCTTTATATTGGCTAATGCTGTTATCCAGACGTTTCCAGTGTTAACTACTCGCAAGTACTCGAAATTTCCAGACGTTCCTGGAAAGTTGCAGACGTCTCTCGAAAGTAGGAGGTGATTCCAGATCCTTTGGCAGTATTGTGCCAACTTCAAACAACTGTCCCTTGACAGAAGTGCGTGATTCTTTTTAGCCTCGTTACAATATTATTATAGTACATTTTATCTAGTGCTAGCAGTCAGTTCCCGGCGTTGGCCGGGATTCCGATGTTTTTATAATTTTTAAAACTTAATCAGGAAGAGGTGTGCCTATGTTTTGTGCAGGCCCTCAATAATCAAGAAGTTTGTAATATTTGATCCCGGCAGGACGATGTAATATTTATTTAACTATTTAATATTTACTAATAAAATTTATTTTACTTAGGAACGTTAAATGCAAGGAAATAAATGGCATTCAAAGTAATACACATTTATATCATGAAGAGGTGATACCGACATCCTTCTCTATCCCTGGGGTGGAAAATATATGCAATGCAAAGAGTAGCTTGTTGGTCTTGTGGTTAGGACTCTCGCCTCCTGATCCAAAGGTCGTGGGTTCGGACCTCACTCCAGACTAGCAAGCTAGTCCTATTTTCATAGCACAAGCGTTTAGCTTAGTTTGAAAACAGGAAGAATATTGATGTGACACGTATTCCGTGTTCGCATCTCAATTTAAAAAAATAATTATACCTATATCTCTCATTGTATTTCTGTATTTAACTGTATTGATTTTTAATTTCGCTCTTGAATAAAATTAAAATAAGATCATATTATAGAAACAAATTTATCAAAATTAAAATAAGATCACATATATATGGAACTTCAAAATTCTCGCACATAACATCCCTTCTGCGTGAATTTCACTGGCTTCGTTTTCCTGAGAGAGTAGAGTACAAACTGTATTGGTTGATGTACAAGGCAACTCATAACATGGCGCCTCTGTACCTTCAGGAGCTCTGTATTCCAGACAACACAAATGGAAGACGTCAAACTCTCAGGTCAGCGTCTACTTCAGCGTGGGAAGGGTTGTGGATCTAGCAAGTCAGTTCCAGAAAACTAGGTTCAGCTCTTTGCCCACCCTGATAAGAAACACGAATTCAGAGACTGTATTTAAGAAAAGACTAAAAAGGAAGCTGTTTACAAAATCTTTCCCAGAACCTTTTTATTATTCGTTTTTTTCTTTTACTATTTTATGTTTTGAGCTATTTTTCTTTCTATTTTCTTTTTCATTTTGTTATTCTATGGTTTTAGAATGTAAGCTTTTTTTTAGTGTAAATCGCCCTTGAGGTGAAATTTTCACAAAAATGGTGCTATATAAATAATTCAATATTATTATTATTATTATTTTATAGATGGTTTGGATATGTATAACAAATGAAGAGAGAGAGGTAAGAAAGAGTTAAGACGCAAGTGTTGATGGCACCGGAAACATGGGGCGTGTGCGAAGGATATTAAAAGACGGTTCTGTTAGAAGCTTTTACAATCAACGAGCTTGAATGAAAAGACGAATGAATGTGGAAGAAGCGAGAGTAGTATATAAGGACAGAAGACCAAACCCTGTCGCGATGAAGTCGCTTGAATTCGTATTAATATTAATTCTTCAATACTTCATCCACATCACAAAGCGCAAGAATAACCCGGAAGCTGAGCAGATCTGGTGGAGGTTTCCAGAAATATCACAATGCTGGAATGTGCCAGAAATGCAATCGAGTAGGATGACGTCAAATTATGTATGCTTCTGTTTCCACAGTTGTTGTATATGGTAGGCAATGTCCACACTGCACTGTGATTTTTTTTTCCATTGTGTCTGCTTAGTTTTTCCTAAAGAGGTTTAGTAAATAGAGATGAACTTTCATCTAATAATAGAACGATAAATGTAACCAAAGACCGTTGCCGAAATCACCGTTGAAGAAACAGATCACCTTCAGCATTTCCATCCTATATACAGGATGTACCAGAGCCAGCAGCAGAAACTTGACAGGTAGATTGAAAAAATGAAAAAAGTAATTTTTTACAAGGTTTTTATCAGTTTTATTTAAGTTGTATTGAAGCAAATGAATTTTTCATAATTGATATAAGTTACTGTAATGAGAGTTTAACTTTTTGCAAAAAATAAGCCAGAAATATTGAAAAAAAAAAAATGCAAATTTTGTTATTGCATATCTCCATAACTATTAATATTAAGTCATGGTTGCTTGAATATTTTAGACTCATAACATAGTCAGGAATCTATCGGCCAAGTTTCTGCTGTCAGTTCTGGTGCACCCTGTATAACCTCCGGGTTTCCTAGACGTCCTCTTTTTGCAAGCATCAAATTAAGTACCTAATGAACTAAATATTATTAAGTATATTATTAAGAAAATATCGACAAGGCTCTAACGATAACACTTCGAGCACGTGTACACAGTGCGATCAAAATATTCAAATCTAGCTTGTCATTGACTATTCTGTATAAAAAATTGAATAGCTCAAAGATCTCCTACGTGACAAATATGTCCACTTTTTGCGATATGTACATTGCGTGCTCCCATTTTGTTGAATGTCCTATCCAGCCAGCGTAGCGATCTTTTAATCAGAATTCTCATTGGTTTGCATTATAAAATAATATTATATGCATCATCAATTTTGATGTGACGAATATTATATAAAATAAATATTAATATCAATTTTTCCATCCCATAATTGAGAATATTAAATTAAAACCAATATAATAATACAAATAATGGCATATATTTTGGCATTTCTGGCAATTATTACGTTCCGCCTGATTGTGTGTTATATCAATATAATTTAACTAAATTGGCGAGAATTTTTGTTAGCAATGACGATGCTATATTATTATTAAACATATTCGTACTTTCTTCACGTTAATTGTAGCTGTCAACTTTCATCTGTAATTGTCATAGTTTTTTAGTAACGTATTTTTCCGATCTTCACAAAACACCTATGAGTATTAATTTTATTTTTTTATGTTGGCTTACATATTAATAAAAATAATTATAGATTTATAAGATGACCAGAGACTGGACTGGACAACCTTCTGGACAAGCAGGTACAGACGGTGGTGGAGTAGCGTAAACTACTGCTTGAGAAAGCCAAGATCCTCATATCAATAAGATTGTAGCTATGTGATGATTGTGATGATACTATCGTAAAAAAGATGAATAACTATTAAATCCTCGACGGAGCCTGTAACAGCTAGGAGATGGCGGTTAGGGGAAAGCTCACGAGATATGGAGGGTAGGAGGGAAATAAAATACCTCTCGCAGACCAACCAAGGATGGAAGAGTATGGAAGAGGCCTATATCCAGCAGTGGAGAGAATTAAATTACTATTATTTATGCTTTGATGGCCATTGAATAAATAAATTGTATCTGTTTACAAGACGGTCAAACTTCACTCCAAATATTATGTATGTACGTACATACCGCCGTATGTATTGTGCACATATCAACATGACATTATTTTTCACTCTTATCGTACACAATCAACACCGAACAAGAATCAACTTGTCTCATTAATTACAAACTCGTAAACTAAACTGTTGACGTGAAAAGTTACGAACGCATCTTCTATTAGGTCCATGATTTCATCTTAAATTTTAAGTTAGCATCGCCCCTCGGCACGTATTTATGTAATAATAATATTTGGATAATTTGTATAGCGCCGTTTTCGCGAATACTCACCTCAAGGGCGCTTTACACAGAAAAATTATTTATTTATTTATTTATTCATTCATTTACGCCTAAATAGGCTTTTACATATGTAGGTATATAACAGTTATTTGTAAAAATAATATAAACAGAGAGAAAAACAAAAAAAAAGAAAGTGTACATAATTTACATTATGGCGGAATGAAGCGCTCTCAGTATCGCGCCCCTATACTGTGACAGGCCAGAACCAAACACGTCCGCTATGTTTGTATAATTGTTACCTAACCTGTGTATTCTAGGTACTAGCGAGTTGTAGTGAGCATTTGTTCTAGTATTGTCACAGTAAAAAGGCGTCGGCACTCGAGTAGTTCGACTGGGTACATGGAACATTATTAAGGACAAAATTTCAGGGCTGTGGTAACGCGAGTTTACAATTTTATATAATAAAATCAGATCGGATAAAACTCTCCTGTCCGATAGTGGCAATAAACCGGTAAAATATAATAAGTTTGTATAGTTAAGATTTTCTATTGGGATATGGAGACGGAAATTTATGTAGCGTAAAAATTTATGTTGAATTCTTTCTATTACAAATCAACTAAAAAAGAAAAAACTTATTTACTTATTCACTAGGTGGCATGCAAGAAATGGAATTAAAATTGAGTACTATAATAGTTGGGAGTGCCTGAAAGAATTAGGTGTTTTCGGGGAGTGTACAATAGGAGTGGAAAATATTAGCTAGAAAATATTAGTGTTGTTGTGGTCAGATTCTACAGGTTTTTATAGGATTATCTAAATAAATGCCGTCGTATAGTAATATGTGGTGTCGTGGAACCGATCAGCCATTTTCAATGGGCGTTGATTGTTTTTCTCCGCTAGAGCTTTCAACTCATCGCCTCCAGCAGTACCACGACGATAAATGAGAAGATCAGCGAGATAAACGTCTAGCCTCAGCGAGGTGTTGGCCCTACACACGGTAGGTAGTATCCACATCGTCTGAAGACAGTTTTACCGGCAGCAGGAGTTAAGCTCCGCTCGTCTGCAGTTAGCGGGCCGCGTGTTGTGTTTCGCACATGTGCACATGTCGACCCGTTCCCACGGTCGGCCTCGCCAGATGTCGCTCTCCTGCGGGAAGATCTGCTCCCGCGGGGAAGCTGCGCTCGGCGACGCGAGAGGCTGTTGATGGAGCTGGTGCTGCGGGGAGGATAATGAGGATATTGACAAACAGTTGGCGCGACTGAGAATGGCCAGAGAATCGCTCGGTGGACATTAGACTCTTGTAATTTCTGTTATAGAATGGTATTTTCGTCACTTGAATATTTGTGATTTGACGAGTTCTATGAATGTTAATTGTTTTACAGGAAGAACTTCGCAGTATTCGTGTAGAATATGTCATCATTTCTACGCTTAGCTCTTATTTCATCAGGAACAATAATATTTAGGAGCCTTTTTTGCATGTTGTGTTTTTTTACAGGTTAAATATTCTCTCAATATGTATATGTTTTGTGTGTTCCTCCCCATGACATTCCATATGGTATAATTGCTTCGGGAAATTGAAATTGAAATAAGTCACATTAAGGTGTTTGAACGTAAGATATTTTTATAATTTATAGAAATAAACTTTGTTTACACCTGTATTTAATTGAAAAAATTTCAACATGTTTCAAACCCAATGGCCTCTTCTTCAGGATTTAGGATAACAAATGTATAATAACAAAATTAAATTTAAAAATCGAAGTACATATAGATTAACCAAGCAATTTTTGCAGATTTTGACACTGATTTGAATCTAAAATTAATATAGTTTAGGATAATTAGATACACTTTTTTTTCCAATAAAAAAGTGGTGTAAACAAAGTTTATTTCTATAAATATATAATTATAATGTTACCACAAAATAATTTTGCTGTGTTTGAAGAATAAGATATTTTTATTTAGTGTGTTTAACCATACATTTTTTAAAATAGACATGCGAACACGGAATGCACGTCACAATAATATTCTTACTGTTCTCAAAAAAAGTTTGTATAGTGAAATATATGCTTGTGCTATGTAAATAGGACCAATTGCTGGTGTTCCGAAATGGGGCTCGAACCACCAACCATCTGATCACTAGGCGAGCGTCAAGACCACTACACCAAAAAGCTACTCATAATCTGGTTAAATCTAGAATTCCTTCAACCCTCTATCTCTTCTGACAACGACTCCTGAAGGTACAGCCATAAAATAAATCAACTTAGGACCCAAACATGGTTCTCAAACTTGTCAAAAATAAAAATAAGTGTGCATTCAGAAGCTGTCCTTAACTAGTAACTAACTATCTAAATAACTAACCACCACGCCGTTTCCCTGCAGGGGTAGGCAGAGAGGATTGAACGCCACACTTTTCTATCCTGGCACACCACTTTTGCTTCGGCCACATTCATACATCTTCTCATACACGTTCTACGGTTGTTGCGGCTTTTAACAGGGCCATCCTCAAATACTTGTAGTACCTGGTCGTTCCAGGTCTTTCGCGGACGCCCTCTATTCCTGTTGCCCACTCGCCTCATATATTTTCTTAACCATCCTTTCCTCGTTTATACGTTCCACATGACCAAACCATTTCAGCACTCCTTTCTTTATTCTATCTACCACACTACAGCCAGCATTGCGTTCACTTCTAATTTGTTCATTTCTCACTCTATCGACCAAAGATTTTCCACAAGCGTCTTAGTGACCGCATTTCTACCGCATTCAGTCTACTTTCATTCCTCTTTTGCCAATTCCAGGCTTCACTTCCATACATTAGGGTTGGCACTAGAACACCAGTATGTACCGCTAGTCTTGTTATGTACCGCTAGTCTTGCTCATTAGTGTCATGCTCAAAAATCAACCGCCGGTTGATTTATGAGCGTTTTAGTGACCGCATTCAGTCTACTTTCATTCCTCTCTTGCCAATTCCAGGCTTCACTTCCGTACATAAGGGTTGGCACTAGAACGCCATTATGAAACGCTGGTCGTGCTTCCTTTGACAGATTCTTATTGGCCTTAACTAGTGCGGACAATAATTTTATTTCCGGACACAGAACATCGCGGGATTGGCATCCTTTTTGGTGTTATTTATAGGTTTAACGAGCAAAGAAAGTGACGTCACGCTTGTGACAGATAACTGTGTTGACTAGTGGTTCGCGGCTAGTGACTAGCCAAACCACCACACGCCAGATAACAACCGCAACGCAGTGTGTTAACGCCTTTAAATAAAGTGCACTAAGCCCTTGTTCAGACACAGCGGGAACCGTTCAGTTTCAGAATCGCGATTCAAAACACGCGATTTGTGTCATCTGTTCACACAGCCGCGGTTAATAAGCGATTTGTGCGCGCGAAAATAAACGTCAGTTTGACAGTTCTGGTGCCGTTCTCCATCTTTGAATACAAGAGATATATTCGCTCATTACTTTGTTAACGACGGCCGTGTTCCATTGCAAGAAACAAAAATATCATTCTGTCAGTTCATTTTTGGTGAATAAATACCCAATTCCCTAAAATACTCTTTTTTTCCACCATTTCCAAATATCTTCACCAACTCCTGCCAAGCTTGGTTCTTGGCATATTTGAGTAATCCTCACACTGAAGATCCCATATTACAGGTCTTTTCTCCACTTCATCAATAAAAAGTTCAGTGTCAAAGGGATCCATAACCATAGAAAAGAGAATGTAATCCACGCGTGCTCCTGTTGTGACATGGAACCGTGCGGTGCCCGCAACGCGACTGAACGCTCTCGTAAGGCTCCTTAGTAATAGGATCGTGCGGGCGCCGTGCGGGTCTATTTTCTAGCGGTTGGGTTGCGGGCACCGCAGCGGTTGACTAACCGCACGGTTGCGTCTGAACGATCACATACAAACCTAGGTAAATGAGACCCGCACGGATCTCACGCGATTCTGAAAGGGCACGGTTCCCGCTGTGTCTGAACAAGCGCTAAGTCCTGTAGGTACATCGCCATATTGCCAACCGCGTGTGGCGACGTTTCGCTGTTTTGGCAGAAATTCCAACAATCCCAACGAATGTAAATAAGTCCATATATTATCATTCCATTGTGGATGTGACGTCACAGACCGAGACAACTTTTCAAAATACTGCGCTGTGATGCTAACCTTGGGAAAGGAATAATTTTGAGTGAATTTGTATCTTTTAGATAGCCTGTGTATACAGATCAAACTTTTTTGTCTTGTAACTAGTAGAAAAAATTCTTGGCAGTCTTCTTCATTCAATTTTGAATAGAAAACATTCTTTACACTTTGGGTGAAATGTCAACAGTTACGGAGATAAGCGACATCAAAGTTTGCATAATTTTTTCAATATTTCTGACTCATTTTCTGTAAATAAAATCATTAAAAGCTTGCGGAAATTTGAAAAAAATGTTACTAACTGCTACGCAGTTTAGTGCCGGTTGTGTCAACTTGGATTACAGTTGGCGATGATAGTTTAAACTATCGATCTCGTGTAAACCGGTGCGCGTGCGCACCACACACGGTTTTTGACGTCAGTCATCAAAATCCTTTTTATTAAATTTTTCGAAATTGCAGTATTTGAGAAGACCTTAGGCGATATAAAGTATATGATATATACAGAAAAATGCCGATGAAGAACCTGTCAAAAGAAGCAAGACTAGCGGTACATAGTGGCGTTCTGTTGCCAACTCTGATGTATGGAATTCAAGCCTGAAGTTGGCAAAAAAGGAATGAAAGTAAATTGAATACGGTGGAAATGCGGTCACTAAGGCCCTTGTATGGAAAATTGTTGTCGTTATAGTGAGAAATGAACAAATAAGAAGTGAATGTAATACTGGCTGAAGTGTAGGAGACAGAATAAAGAAAGAATGTCTGAGATGGTTTGGTCATGTAGAACGTATGAGCGTGGAAATGATGTTTGAGAAAATATAAGGGAGAAGTGTTGAAGCAACAGGAATAGAGGGCGTCCACGAAAAACCTGGCATGATCAGATACAAGTATTGGAGGATGGCCCTGTCAAATGCCTCAACAACCGTAGAAGATGTATGAATGTAGCCGAAGCAAAAGTGGTGTGCTGAGATATAATCAGTGATGTACAAGATACCATATATAAAGTATCCGGAATACAAAATGCAAGATACTTTAAAATCAAGTATTTCAAATACCAGACACAAATAACTTTCTTGAATGGTATCTGAAATGCTAGATACAAAATACGTATCTTCCAACTACATTTTAAAGATAAAATCCTTTTGTAAGAAAACACATTTTATTGAATGTAAGTTTATTTTTTTACGTGAATTATTTACGAATAAATCGCGTTGATCGCGCAAATGTGACAAAATAAAATATTATATTTTTAAGGTTTTAATTGAGACTTAAGTAAATCAGTTCTTCAGACATTTTGCCGCTCATTTTTCTTCGATAAGGTCTCATTATAGATATATTAATGGAAAAAAAGTATCTTAGCAATCTTAGTATTTACAAAATACTAAGATACCAAAAGAATGCGTCTAAATACAAGATACAAGATGATATTCAAAAAAGTATTTCAGATACAAGATGAAAATACGTATTTTGTATCTTGTATCTGCTTTTCAAATGCTTATCTTAGATAAGTCACATCTCTGGATATAATAAATGGCTGTCTTTCCTCTCTGCCTACTTAAAGCCATGTATTCACTAGGGGACAAATCGCGAAACATTCCGCTCGACATGTCGCATCAACATCTACGCTCATGTTTCGGGGACAATGACGCGGTTAATTGACGTGTACACACCGGGATTCGCATATCTTGTCGCGGAAATGTCATCCGATGAGGTTATGGATGACAGCTGCGGTATCACATTTGGCGAAAACGGGGTTCCGCGCAATTCGAAATGTTTTTTGGGTCGCAATTTCAAATTAACGAGGTTTTACTGTAGTAAATTGAATATTATTAAAAACAAGGTCCTTTTTGCAAATAATTATTGTTTTCCAGACGTCGCGGAAATATATCGCCCTATGAGGTTATGATGATAGCCGCGTATCTGTTTATGTTAATGAGTTTATCGAAAAGTAAGAGGAGAAAAAAGAGGAGAATGCGAAATTATTTACTGCAAAGAGAAAGAAGGACGGACATTCTATGCGATCTTCGATCGATACAGCTCGATGAGTTCGAGAACGATTTCGTTTCCCCGCATTGTCATCTTGACAGATACAGCGCATGCGTATTCACTTGTAAACATACCACGTGGTACCGACGCTCCGCAGAATGTTGCAGTGAGTACGCTCGGGTACCGTGCGCATGGCAACGTTGCCACGGCACGTAGAAATGCCGCGCTATGTTGTGCGCGAGGTCGCGGAACAGTGCACGACGTTGCAACGTCACGTAGACTCTATGCCGCGCATGCTGTTGAGGGACAATTTGTCCCCTAGTGAATACATGGCTTTATGCGATGTGCCTTACTCAACATTTTTACACTTGTGAATTTGTACAACTAACAATTATTTACGGGCGGAACACTCAGAATATCGTTCACTAAGATTTAAAAAATAAATCGTTCCGTCTGTTCTAGAACACCGTTTTTGTGCTGTCAACAGAATTAATTATATTATTTCATTTACTTTGCCCATCAGCGCGTAACGTGGTGCATTTTGGATTCGATTTAGTCGCGTAATTGATTAACATTTGAATAGATTTCAATCCGTCAACTGTTGCATACGAATTTCGGGATAAAACGTGTAATACAAAATTTAACACTGAATTAGCTTTCATAAAATGTACTGCGTAGTGTTGCGCAAATATATTAGCAATTAGAAATTCGTTGTTTGAAATGCAATGAAGAATACTGTTTGCACACGAAGCGGCGCGACATTAGACGACATTAACCTGTAAATGTGTGCTAGAGTGTCTCACCTGTGTCAATTCGCAAACGTGATACTGCGTAGAATGAATCAATAACTTCAGAAAAATAAATAAGATAATAAAAGAGCAATCATATTTACGTGTCAATATTGAATGTTTTAAAGTAAATTTCTCACGTACAAAAAATATATGAGAGACTGATGAAATCTTATAAAGTGATAACGCCATAGTAAATATTTTGTGAGAGTAAAAATGATTATCAAAGAATTTTACGAGAGTGATGAAATGTGGGACCTTATTGTGAGAATGTGTGGCGGGACCATATAAGATGATTAATATTTTTAGATGCATCATCTCATCTTTAGAGTCACAGGATAATGGCGCCTCAGAGAATGGAGAAGAATGACAAAATTTAAGAGCATCTCGGTGACCACAGATTAAACCTTTGCCAGTTATGAAATCTAAAATCCCTAGTAGTTTTGGAAAATAAGGACTGAGGGGTTGTGGATTCCCAGGATCCCACTCTTCATTTAAATTCCCTATTATGTGTTTCAGATGGCTTATTCCAGTATCTAACTGCATAATAAAAATGTCAAATATCTTATTATTGCAGGCTTATCCCGGGTTCCGTTAGCGAAACAAAAAGGAGCAGCTAACACAACTTTTTTTGCTAACATCCTCACTGATTTATTCTCATTTTTTTGCGGGATAATAATGTATAATATCTATAACAAACTTTGTCTGTACCTACCATCGTCCCATACTACAGACTCATTTAGAATCTAATACCAATTTGGGATCATCTATCAAGCTATTTGTAAAAAATAAAATAAAATAATAATGACTTCCTACAAACTAATTACACGATATCATGAAGATGAGACATATAAGCATAGATTGATTCATAAACATAGTACCAGATTTACGGTTAAAGAAGGACTACGAATACCGAAGGTCATAAATAAATATGGACAAAGAACATTAAAATATGTCATACCAAAAATATTTAATAAAATCCCATGTCGTGTCAAAATGGATATTAATAAAAAAGGGCAAAATACAGAATTAATGAATATGTTATTAAATAAAAGAGACTTATTTTGATTTTGGTAATATTTGTATTTTTTCTTGTATTGTTGTATAGTATTGTAGATTTGTATTTGAGTTTATAAGATCTATTGTAATTAATTAATATGAATGTATTTCTGGTAAATACAATTTATTTATATATATGTATTGATGCACCTACAGACAAATATCAATGTGATGTTTTGTGGGTCTGAGATGTAAAAAAAAAAAAAAAAAATGTATTAAATTGTAGCCAATGTTTTCGCTATAATGATAAATGTATTGATATTTGTCTTGACATTTCTCATAAAAACTTTAAGCGCACTACGTAGTAGTATCTATGACCTATCTATTTTTGGAACCCGAATCTGCTGGTGTTTAGCAAAACAGTTATCTTTTTCATTGATGAAACAAACATGAAAAAATAAATCAAATAAGTTCTCAGATTTTCATATTATATCGCCAACAATGGTAATAATTAGCATATAATAAGATAACAAAATTTAATACAGTGTAAAACGCTATTTTTTTCTTAATAAATTAGAAAAAAGTGCCGATCTCTGTTAAGAAGAGAAAGCTTTAATAAAATACATTGGGCATGATGTGAGAGACGAGAAATAGGGGAAGATTCGCGGGAGACGTATGAAGCAGTGCAGGAAGAAGATGCATGTCCTGATAGAAAAACTTACATGAGTGGTTTCATCGCACATTAAAGTCATAATTAAAAAGGAAGTTTAAAACATCTGTAAGGGTGAAACTTTGAAAAATAGTAGCAAACCAAATGTAAACGAATAGTAAACAATGCATTGACATATGGAGCCCGTCCCAGCTCCCTTTCTTTTAACTCGTAGCGTCTGCTTGCTTGTCTGTCGAAAAAACTTTGGATCGATTTTAAACCCTTTTTCCGTGATCCAATCGAGCTGCAACTTTGCATGCAGACTCGTGGCGACGATAAAAATGATCTAACAAATTTTCGTTTAAAAAAAATTAATAATTATAGTACAATTTTGGATTTTTCTAAATGTTTTATTACTCCCTTTCGTAGCATCGCCCGACTCGAGCCCAACGCGTGGGGTAAGCGCCAAACCTGTTTCAACTAGTAAATGAAAAAGGGAGTATAATAAATTGGTTTTTATGGGTTAATTTTTATTTTATAGAATAAGGTTTGTTTTAAATCTTTCTCCACGTGGTGTATCAACTAGTAATAATTTATAAAATAATTAATTAATTATTTTAAAGCGGTTTTTCGAATTATGTACATTTCAACACTGTCCTTCGTTGTGAGATTTTGTGAGAAAAAGACTTTCTTGAGAAAAGACTTGACATTGTAATGAAATAATAATGAAGCCGTTGCGGTGTATGTATATTTATTTCGAAAACTGGTTATTCGAAAAGGGGACAGCACAAGGCTACCGCAACTTTTGAAATCCATCGCCGTATCCAAGTCCGACGTACAAAGTTCGCACGAACAGACGAAAAACGAACAGCAGATTATTCAGGCTGTATTGAAAGACATTTGGAAATTCATTGCACTTAGAGCGAGAGCGTTTTTTTTCTATCGCATTCGCACGCTATTTAATGAAAATTTCGGCTTATGAAATACCTACCACCTGTAGGGTCCGTTCACTTTATGAACGCCACTTGCATTAGTGTGAGTGATACCCTCTGTAACGCGTAAATAGTGTAGTGGAATTCTTTTTTTAAAGCTACAGATACACATGCTTATTTAGTGGCACGTGAGCATGCGCAGTATCGACCTTCTCTAGGCCTTGCTTATTAGTGGCATGTGTGTACGCACATTGCTAGTAACGAGCATGCCACTTAGCCATACAACCGCCGGTTGATTTATGAGCATGCCAATAAGTGACATGCCACTAATAAGCGTGTGTATCTGTACCTTTATGCTACTCAATTGGCCACTTCAGTTTGATGCTGACGGTCGCGCGGAGCGGTTGTTTCTTTGTTTATTTTTTTCATTTAAGGATACGGTGACTACAAGATCACGATGCGGTGATCACAGACTTTAATCAATTTAATATAAATTTAGATGAGGATAAAGATTCCGGTACAGACGACAGTAGTTTATCGGATTAAAATTAATTATAAGACTTTGAATCCATTTAACCATAATTATACCTGCTTGTATGTTTATTTATTTTAAACTAGCTTTAACTCGTCAAAAATGACGTACTTGTATTAAATATTTTGGCCCCCAGTTAAAGCTATGAGAACAGCACTACCCAGAGTAGCGTCTTAATAACGTTAGTGACGGACATTATTGATAAGAGAATAATGCTTTTTTTGCTTCTTATACCTTATTATTATATTACACCATTTTATTACTTGAGCCATCTGGTAGCGTTAGTGACGCACATTGTTACGTAGAGAATTATTTATTTTGATTAATGATTAATACCAATGACGTATGCTATATAGTAATAAAAAAAATAAAAAAAACACAAGTCAATGTTTTCATTTTATTCAATAACAATTTTGAAATCATACTTATTTTGAAAACGTAATCAGACTAGTTATTGGATTCTAGTTACGATTGCGACTAGATTTCAAAATAATTATTATATGAAGATTAAAAAAATTAAATATAGTTTTTTTTAATAATACATGTATGCTTATTTCAGGTTAACAATATTATTTATATATTTTTTTGCGTCTACCATAAATTTACTCGAAAAATAATGTTACGCGTTTTTGTTAATGCGCTGTAACTCACACTAATGCAAGTGGCTTTCTTAAAGTGAACGGACTATACCTATGCTTATTTTACGTTTTGATAATAAAATTTTGTTTATATTTATTTGTTGCGTCTATCAATTACTTAAAAAAAGAATGTAACCAGTTTTTGTAAATGCACTCTTAATCACACTAATGCTAGCGGCTTTCATAAAATGAACGGACTCTACCTAATAGTTTTCCTTAATAATAGTAAAATATGAACAACTTTATAGATGCGCGACATCGTTTTGAGAATAGTATATTCAGCAGAGAAAATTTTCAAGTATAAGAAAACAATTTTCGCTAGTGAATATTGTATTTACTTTTCACTATCGAAAATTAAGGGGATCAATATTTACGACTAGCGAAGGGGAAAACTACATTTCGAAATGAGGACTACAACACACACACGTTCACCAGTTTGAAGACTACAAAGTGTACACTACATTTGTAGTAAAAACTACATGAAGTGAACTAATTGTAGTACTACGAAATTGTAGTTCTAATGAAGTAATCGTAGTATTAATGAAATGAACTACAACAGTACTACAAAATTGTAGTACTAATGAAGTAATTGTGGTATCATAGTACAATATCAATATCTTCCCAAAATATAAAGTTCGGTGGCTAAAAACAAAAAAGGTCGCCACAAAGATTTCTTCATTGAGTTCCAAAATTTTTCAAACCATGGGCGAGGGGGTTGTTTCGATTTCCAAAAATTTCTTCATTTGTCTACATCGACTTCCTAAAAATTTCACATAAACAATGTACTATTTGAAGTATGTACACGTACTTTCGATAACTTTCAAGTGTGTATACTTTGTAGTGTTCGCTTTGAAATGAAGTGTACTATTTGAAGTATATACTTTCATTAACTTTGAAGTGTGTGCAGTTTGTAGTGTGCACTACAATTCAAAAGGTGTGAAGTGTACTGTGAACTTCAATATAATGTAGTACTACATTGTAGTAGTGAGTACAGAGCGGACCCATCACTATTTACGGCATATTCTTCGGCACAATGTACTTATACTTCAGAAGTATAATTAAAGGAAGGTGATAAAGAGGATGCTCCAGATCAAAATATATTCATCAAATACTGAGCAAGGCGAATGTGGACAATACAGACAAATTCCAGTTGTTTGGTGTCCAGGATGGGGACGCATGACGAGATTGTACACAAGATAAGAACTGAGAAATATTAAAGTAATTAATTAAGCAGTTCATCATATTTCTACCGAATCCGGTAATATACAGCGCATAGTTAATAGTCGCGTAACACACACTTACTTTGGACGGACTATTATGCGGTAATTTAATATCTCGTACACAACTTTTATTTTTATAATTTTGTCACGAGATGTTAAAATCGAGAAGAAATGCACTCATTCAATAGTTTCCAAACGGTTTGAATGATTTGAAAACCGGTCGAATAGGCGAATGTATACCAGAAGATTCGAGAAATCGGGTCCTTATAAATTGCGCCGCGGCCACGCTGACAAATCAGTCGTGTTTTGTCAGTCAGTGAATACCGTACCTACCTACCCGGGCGAAAATTTGTGGATTAGGATCAGTTAGGTTAGGTTAGGGTAGGATGTACGATTGGAGATGTCAAATTTGAACGCACACAAGGCGATAATTGCTCCAAAAACGATGTGTACAGTGCGCAACATCTTCATTGCTAATTTTAAAAATAACGAAATCGTATGAAAAGCAGAGGGCAATCGGCGATAGCCGCCGCTAGTTATTGTTAAATATTTATTATTGAACCTAGAGGCGTTGTTAAAGTTCATAAACGTGATGTACCTATATTATTATGCTTAACAAAAAATAACTTTCACGTAGCATCAAGACCATGATAATGCGATTATAATATGGTTGAGTTAACCTTTACCTATACTGGTGACCTAGGTTGGAATGATCAAGCAATAAAATGATCTACTAACGTCTGTAAAACATTGTGAAAGGAACGAAGTAACCTACCGAGCATCGAGAATGAATATTAGATATCACATAATTGGCGAGAAAACATAATAATAAAAGCTTTGCAATTCTGGTGGAAGAAATATCTAAGACATGGATATTTTGCAATAATTGGTGATACCTACAATTTAAAATAAATAAAATCGGGAAGAATTGTTGAACAATGTAGGAAATTGTAAAAATCATGAAATAAATATTAGTGAATCAAGTTTACAAATTATTTTCGAGGAACAGTTATTTTTTAAATTTAAAGTTCTTTGTTTTGATTTTTTTATGTATTTCTTGAATTTAGTGTTTTTTTTTCAATTCTGACATTCATTGGTAAATTACTGAAGAATTTAATACCTAGATAAGAGTAATGGTGTTGTGTGTCTGTTTTATTGTATTTGGGAATGTTTAAACATTCTATTATTCGTGCTCTATGACTATGAGAATTATGAGTTTGTGGTGTATTTATATTGTAAAGAGTGAATGTCTCTTCACGTGTTTGGAATATTGAAGTGTTTTTGTATAATCTGTCTAATTTTGGAACATGAATTTATATAATAATTTAGAGAAGGTTCTAGTTTTTTTTAAATTTACTTTCATTATTAATTTTTGGGTTATTTTAAGAGCCTGTAAATTACTTTTGTAAGACCCCCCAACATATTATTCCATTTTGTAATACGGATTGTACAAAAGCATAATATATTGTTCTAAGTGATTCAATTGTTAATGTGTTGCGTAATATTATACAAAGATTATTTTTCGCACTCTATTTACAGTCATGTTTTTATGATTCTTCCATTTCAATTTCTGGTCTATAATATAATACCCAAGGACTTGACAGAATTCGTCATATTTAGTTTGACACAGTTTATAGAGCAACAGTTTCCACTGTGGCAATTAGGGCTATGTTCTTTTAAAACTATATTGTTTGGAATATTAGTTAGGTTTAATGAGAAAGGGGTGTACCTATATCTACTGTTTTTTCAGTATTTAGGGATAAAAAGTTACAGTCGAATCTTTTTTTATCGTATTTACGTCTTGATTTGCATTTATAATTGTCTTTTCCCATGAATCACCAGTTATCACAATAGCAGTATCATCGGCATAAGAGTACGGTTTTCCAGAAATTTTCACCTGTAAAATCGCATTCAGGTAAATAATGAATGGCATTGGTCCTAATACAGTTTAAGGTATTATACCATATAGTGTTACCATATGTGAGAATTTCCGGATCACTAAACACATTATTTACATTAAAATATTGACTTCTTTTAGATACTCGTATATAAGACCTCATGCCTATTAGATGCTTCATACATTCACTTAACATCCCGTCCATAACAGATATATTCTTCACGAGACCTGGGCCTCATTTTAAAAGAGAACTCTTTTAAAATGAGCCTGTGTCATTAATATGACTTCAATTTAATAAAACATGGTTACTGGTCGTGTAATAAAAGCCAAACTCTAGAAGGTAGACTCTAGACTCTTTTGAAGGTAAAACACTATCGCGTTTCACGTGATTAGACTTCATCGACCTTGAAATTTACGCACGTTAGCATTCGTACAGTATTTTAATATCTTATTCACTTTTTCATTTTAATGGGTTTACAATATACTTATATTATTTCCCTCAATTGTTAATAACAATAATTTTTATTTATATTTTTTACAATGTTTATAATCTTTATTTATATTTTTTTAAAGTATTTCTAATTTCCCAAGCATAACTAAGTTATATTCTGTAACGAAGTAAATAAAAAACACACAATTTATTTTAAAATAATATATATATTTTTTAAATAGAGATGCGAACACGGAATTCGTGTCACATCAATATTCTTACTATTTTCAAATTAAACTAAACACTTGTGCTATGAAAATAGGACTAACTTGCTTGTCTGGAATGAGATTCGAACCTGCGACCTTTGGATCACGAGGCGAGAGCCCTAACCACAAGACCAACATATCAGGTCCTTACCTATGAAATTGCCGTTTTGTATAGAAAAATTAGAACAATTTTTTATGAAGATTATGTAATTAATAGAAGTATTGGCCATTTTTGTCGATGTACTTTTGGCATTTCGGTGGAAGTTGGTAGGAATCCTGGGGACGGGAAACAATGAATTATTTAAAAGGGTTTTCCACCACCTCATCGTAGTAGAAATTTTTCCCTTATAAATTATCCAAATTCCGAAAAAATTGAAAATCGATGGTTGCAAGATCTGGCAAGTCAGGTGGATGACGAAGAGTTTCATGTCAAAGCTCCTGTGATTTAAAAGACGGTCCGTTGTGAAGTGTGTGGATAAGCGTTGTCGTGGAGAAGTAGTGGACGAGAACAATTGACAAGTTTCGGTCTTTTGATGGCAAGTTTGTCCATCATCGTTTTCAATTTTTGACAGTACAACTCTGAAGTAATTGATGTGCCAGATCTCAAGAAGCTGTAATGAATTATATAGGCATAAGTCCACCATACAGTCACAAGCAGTTTCCTGCGACTCAATTTGCGTTTGGGACATTGTTTGACTGCCTCTTCTGGGTCTAACCATTGCAACAAACATTTCCGATTATCACATAGGATTCGCTTTTCATCACAAGTAACAATCTGATTCAGAATTTATGAACCGACTCAACAAATGAAGGCAAGCCTCGATGCGAGTCGCTGTTTTCCTTCAGTAAGTTCATGCGGTACCCACATCGCGAGCTTCTTTATTTTTCCAATTTGACGGAGATGAATCATTTTCGTTTTTCACTGGCGTGGAAGGCTATGGCTAATTCTGACATGGTTTGTGATTAATCCGCTTCTAAATACTAAAAAATCCTCAGTATCAACTGTAGTCTCCGGTCGTCCACGGGGCTTGTTGAGGTCGAAATTTTTAGAACGGAAGCGATAATACCAAAAACCAGGGTGAGTTTATTTGAAATATCTGGTCCATATACACTATTGATATTGCATGCCGTCTACGCAGCGTTAGTACCACGACGGAAATTCTACAAAGAATAAATGTGAATTTTCATTTTTTCCGTGGTCGCAGAGTAAAAATTAAAAGGCGCCATAACAAATAACTAATTTTGAAAAAGGAATGTCATAGCTTTAATATGACCTGCATTTGAATTTGGAATGCAAAATATCGAACTTCAAACTAGCCAATGTTAGAAAACGGCAATTCCATAGGTAAGGGCCTAATATTAGGTCCTTACATATGAAATTGGCGTTTTGCCGTACTGGCAAATTTGATCTCAAATATCTTCTCTTTGGTTAGGAATTCCAAATCCAAATTTATACAGCTATTTACTCATGTATTTGTGTTTTGAAAATTATAATTCATTTGTTTTTTCCAAAATTGTTTTTTTCTTTGCGTCACTCAGTTTACAAAATGAAAAACTTGAAATATCGCGTTATTTACGAGTACGAGTTCCACCGTGGCACCAGTGCTGCAGAAACGGCTCGAAGGATTAATGATGTGTATGGCGACGGTGCCGCAAAAGAACACACAGTGCGTTTTTGGTTCCAACGTTTTCGTTCTGGAAATTTCGACCTGCAGAACAAGCCCCGTGGACGGCCGGAGACCAAAGTTGATAATGAAGAATTGAAGGCTATTGTGGAAGCGGATCCATCGCAAACCACATCCGAGTTAGCTGCAGGCTGCGGTGTTAGTGATAAAACTGTTTTAATCCTCTTGAAGCAAATTGGTACGGTGAAAAAGCTTGAAAGGTGGGTACCTCACGAATTGAGTGAAGCAAATCAACAAACGCGCGTTGCCTGCTGCGTTGCATTACTCAACCGGCACAATAATGAAGGGATTTTAAATCGAATCATTACCTGTGATGAAAAGTGGATCCTGTACGATAATCGGAAGCGCTCATCGCAATGGCTGAACCCTGCCGAACCAGCCAAACCATGCCCCAAGCGAAAATTGACTCCAAAAAAGTTACTTGTGAGCGTTTGGTGGACTAGTGCTGGTGTCGTTCACTACAGCTTTCTTAAATCTGGCCAGACGATTACGGCAGATGTCTATTGTCAGCAACTGCAAACCATGATGGAAAAGCTAGCTGCTAAACAACCGAGGCTGGTTAATCGCTCTAGGCCACTGCTGCTTCATGATAATGCTAGACCACACACTGCACAACAGACGGCTACCAAATTAGAGGAGCTTCAATTGGAATGTCTAAGACATCCACCGTACTCTCTGGACCTTGCCCCAACAGATTACCATTTTTTTCGGAATTTGGATTACTTCTTGCAAAGGAAAAAATTCAACTCCGATGGGGCAGTCCAAACCGCCTTCAAAGATTTTATTGATTCCCGTCCGAATGGTTTTTTTAGTATAGGGATCGATGAACTACCTATGAGGTGGCAAAAGTGCATAGATAGCAATGGTACATACTTTGATTAAATAAATATATAATAATAAAAAAAATCGGCTTTATGTTCCTCCCATACTAAACGCCAATTTCATATGTAAGGACCTAATATTTACTCAATGTTATAGGTATTCGTAATAAAGCATTCAAATACATAATTTACAAATGAGCTACGTAATTACTACGGCAAGATTGCTTCCTACGCTATTACGCTGAGCACATCACAAATGAAGAAACATCCAATGGTGTATAATAATTAGCAAATAACGAACGAATAACGACATGAATATTATTTGTCAAAACGACCCACTCTGTCTGTCTGTAACTCTTACTTGAAATCGAAAATGGGTACCCAGGTATCCGGGTAGTAACATAAGGGTTAAATAAACTGTTATATATGTAGAGTTTTCTGGGCTACTGCCCTATATGTATTTATTTATTTATTAAGGAATCTTAACAGTTTTTTAAACATATAAGGTAAAAGCATAGTGTTCATTTCGTAGACAAATTAAAAAGATTCACAGATGTTAAGAACAAAGTTAGATATTTTTAAATTTATTTTGAATTAATTAATTAGTGATAAGCAACAATGTTAAGACTGTAAATGGTACGGATACTTTATACGAACCGCATGTTTTTCCGAGAAACGATTTTCGGATACAAACATCCCAATTTTAACAGAGATGACAGTTACAAACTATCAAGTATTTGGCGCCCCGTACTCACGACTTTGATTCAACCTTTAAGAGACGTGACAAAAAGCCCGAAGACGTAATTAGTACATATTGCACACTGGCGACCTCTATCGTAGAAGAAGTGAACACTCCACAACAAAGGGCATATAACTTACGCCCCCGGAAACATTAATCAGTCCGCCCTACACCTCCGCGGGTACAGGTCGTTCTCCTGATGACGTTGAATGCGACTTCAACGAAACGTCGAGACTCGTTTCTCGGAAAAACATACGGCTCGTGTAAAACATCCGTACCATTTACAGTTAAATAAGTCAACGACCGTAATAATAACCTTAACTCTTTAATGTTAAGACTGAATAACGGTAAGTGATTGAAGGTGAAAGAAAAAAAAAGTAACTCATAAAAACCAAGTTTTTACTATACTCCCTTCCTTAGTAAAATATAAAAATAATTAAAGACGAATTAAAACATATAACATAACACTAAACTTACCGAAATTTAATGTATGTATTTCTAAAATGTCAGATGTAGAAATCTAAAAGAAATAAATAATTATTAAATTTTTTCCCAAAAAACCCAATTTTTCTGTCATCTGTGTTAATTGTTTTGTAAATTTTCGAAATTCGTAGTGATGTACCTATTATACCGACGGAGTAGTTCAAATTTAGAAAATATTCCGCGACGTTACCGGGCCGCTATGCTAGTAATCAAACTTTTCTAATGATTCCAATTTGAAAAAACCAATAAAATTTCTAAAAATCCGAAATTAGACTATAATTATTAATTTTTTTAAAGAAAATTTGATAGATCTTCTTGATCGTCGCCACGAGTCTGCTTGCCAAGTTTCAGCTCGATTGGATCACGGGAAAAGAGTCAAAAATCGATCCAAAGTTTTTGTTGACGGCAAGCAAGCAGATGCCACGAGTTAATATAAAGGGAGTAAAAAAGGTAAGCAACAAACAATGTTAAGACTGAATAATGGTAAGTTATGGAATGTGAAAAAAAAAGTACATCAGGAAATGAGTTAATTAATGGGAGAAAAAGAATGAGGAGGTAGGAGTCAGGATAGAGGTGGAGGTAGAGAAGATTAGATATAGTGAGTGATTGGTCAAAGTCGATTTAGTACATGTAATCTGGAAGGTCTATGATTTATGGTTATGGACGCTGCAATGAGATTCGAATCCTCGGCCACGCAGATCGGAGACATACGGCTAAACTGCCCGAAAACTAACTATAAAAAAATTAACCCATAAAAACCAAGTTTTTACTATACTCCCTTTCTCATTTCTAGTTGAAACAGGTTTCGCGCCTTCTCCACGCGTCGGTCTCCTTTCTCATGTGTATGGTTTCCAATTTTAGAAAACCATTAAAATTTCGAAAAATCCAAAATTATACTATAATTAAATTTTTTTAACGAAAATTTGTTCGATCATTTTTATCGTCGCCACGAGTCTGCCTGCAGAGTTTCAGCTCGATTGGATCACGGGAAAAGGGTCAAAAATCGATCCAAAGTGTTTTCGGCAGACAAGCAGTTAGCTACGAGTTAAAAGAAAGGGGAGTTAAAAGATTCAGAACGGCCTTAAAAATCCGAGATAATTGTTAATACTATTTCAACACAAGATTTTCGGAAGAAAAATGTTATGAAAAACATTGGATTTTTATAATAATAAAATTAATAAAATGTACTTCGTTTTCACCACTTTTTTATATTGAAAATATCAACATGTTTGGAGAAGTCATTAGATTTTTATCTAAATGAATTAAATTAAAACTTGGATCCTACAGCCGGCTTGTGTACTACACTTCTACACATTTCTACTGCGCAAAAGTTTAAGTCAATTCTCAGTTTGTCTAAGGTCGGGAAAAGGAAATAAATCTACGTAGAACGTAGAACGTGATAAGTATGAGAAATGTTACTAGGAAGTAAAACTCAGCCAAAAACCTTGAGCCAGCCCTGAGCACACATAATAAGTCACACGAAATTTCTATTTTAATACAAGTCGAATAAAATGATAAAAATCTTATAAAAATTGTATTTTCACAAGGTTTTTATAATTTTATTTGATTTGTATCGAAGCGATGAATTTTTCATAATCGATATAAGTTACTGGAATGATGGTTCAATTTTTTCAAAAAATAAGTCAGAAATATTGAAAAAAAATGTAAATTTTGATATCGCATAACTGTTGATATTGGATCATAGTTGTTCAAACATTTTTGACTCATTATTAAGGCAGGAAAGTTTTTGTTTCTAGCTATGAGGCACCCTGTATATGACTAAGAATCACTTACGTGTTATACAGGTATGTTAATACATTTATATATATACTCAGGAATGTAAAGTTTTTACCCTTCCAAATTTATGAACTGAAATAAAACACATATTATGTTTATAACAATAAGTAGCTTGCAAAAGTGTTATAACTGTAGAACTAACGCACATGTAGAAGTAGATTAGGCGGATTATACCGCAAGTAGACTACTCTGATCGTAGACAAGGAATTGGAAAAAAACTCAGGAATATATATATACAAGTGTATACATTCAGAGATTTATTTAGTTATTTTATTGTTTATTTACATTTGTTAATACAAGTTACTAATATCTGCCACACTAGGTAAAAACATGTTCTGTGGCAGTTATTCTCATATGATATTTATGTAATATTAACAGATAACAATTAAAGAAAGTATAAACGTAAGAATGAAAGTAGATCAATAATAATAAAATAAATCATAGGAATACCTAAATCTAAAAGAAAAGAAAATATGCATACAAAATTAAGATAAGAATTTAAGTAGTTACAAAAATAAATATTATATTATAGTATACTTTAAATTATATAAATCAGTTTTTGCCAATTCAGAGGTCAAGGGCGGATCACTTCTTCAGCATACATTCTACCTGATATTTTTATAAACTTAGTAATACGATGTTTAAAAGGTTTGTGTATAGTTATTTTTTTAGTTTTATTAGGTAACTTGTTAATAACAAGCGGGGCAGTGAAATTAAATTGTCTTTGCCCAAAAGACGTTTTCCTTTTAGGTATCTCTAAATTAATTGTATTTGCCAGCATTGTAACCCGTGTTTGTCGTGTAAGATTAAAATTTACCTTGTCCTTGTGGAATTTTACAAGTATGGTTTAAAGGTATAATTGTCTCGGGTCAAGAACGTTAAATATTCCAAACAAATCATCTGAAGGAAACATTCTCGATTTCTTGGTGATTATACGCATTATGCATTTTTGTGATTTTGTCAGCGAATCCATGACTAATCTGACACATCCTCCTCATCCAATTATGCCATAGGATAAAAGGGATTGAGTGATGGAACAATATATAGTCCTGAGGGATACAATGTCTTCCACATTTCTCAGACTTCTATATATGTATCCCATTTTCTTAACCTTATTAGAGAGATCTTGTATGTGTTCCTGCCAACTGAGTTTATTGTCAATTATAATTCCTAGGTATTTTATATCACATGTTTTTTCAAGACATAGGTATACAGTTGCATCCGTTTGGTAAACTACAGCTATGTAAATGTACTTGATAATTTATGATGACTAAGTTGACCAGCTTCTGTTGGACTGAATGTTAGGTACTTAATTTTTTTAATGTTCAGTGAAAGTAAATTTCGGTCAAGCCACTTTTTAACCGTCACTATACCATTTTCAGCTATTTTGTGAGCAGTTTCCCATGTTCTACCTTTAAAAAGTAATACAGTACCATCTGCAAATGAAATAACTTGACCCTCAGTTGGAAAATCACCCAAATCGTTAACATATAGGAGAAAGAGGATTGGTCCAAGGACACTTCCCTGGGATACACCGTTTGTTATATGTTTTGGTGTACTATAATTTCCTTCCAGTGAAACAACTTGAGTTCTTTCTGTAAGATAGCTTTTAAACCAATCATGGGTCATACCGTTACATCCTATGCGTGATAATTTAACAAGAAATCTATCATGTGGAATTGTATCGAATGTCTTAGCAAGATCAAGAAATATTGCGATGCACTTATCTTCATTATCGATGTGTTTTGTGATATATTCAGTCATTGCTATTATGGCATCTCCAGTACACATATGCTCTCTGAAACCGTATTGATTTTTTGATAAAATTTGTCGTTCATTTAAATAAGTTAATAAATAATCTTTTCTTAACAATTCAATCCAATATTTTAGAAAAAATAGTAAGTAGCGAGATTGGTCTGTAGTTTGATATCTCAAGCTTGTCTCTTTTTTTAAAAATTGGTTTGATGAGAGCACATTCTAATGCTTTTGGGAAAATACCTTGCGTCATGTGTGAATATGTTAACAAGTGGGGTAACAATGAGAAATTTCGTAGTCTTAATTGTTTTGGTGCAGATATCATCAACACCAACAGATGATTTGTTAGGCAAGTCATTAATGATCTGAATCAATTCCGTTTCATTGATTGTAGCCAGACATAGACCGGGAGCGGAAACAGTAGAGGGATAATCATGGTCGACATTATCATTATTATTATTTATTATTTGGGCTGCCAATTTTGGTCCCGCATTTGCAAAATAATTATTAATTTCATTTACGACTTCTTGTGGTTCTTCTTGCAAATTAATATTTCTATCATTAATTCTTAATTCCCTGAGAGTAGTACGACATACGTTTGTATTCGAGGCCTCTCTGATGAGTGACCAAGTTTTTTTAATATCAGTTTTAGCCTCGTTGAATTTTTGTTTGTAGTAAGTTTCCTTTGTGTATTTTATTATTTTGTTACACATGTTTTTATATTTTGTATAATTTTGGTATTGAATAGGGTTATCAGAATTTTTTAAAGCCTTATGTAGTTTATTCCTTTTGTGTATTCACTGGAGTACTCAATTAGAAATCCACGGTTTTAATTTTTTGTATTTATGTGAGTATCTGATAACAATTTTTCGGAGTTATTATTAATGTGATTTTTAAAAATATCCAAGAATTTATGAAATTTATTATTACTATCATTATTAGTGTAAACTTAGTAATTTCAAATATGTGCACCACGAAGTATCTGCCAAATCTTTCAATGATATTAAACTTAGTAACTTCGTAAAATTATATAAAACCTTCATAACTCCCATTGTTTTCTCTCTTTATTTCATGCAAACAATGCACGCAGCTGTATTTTACTACAGATTAAAATTGATACAAATGTTGTTGAATTAAATTGTTAGATTGAAGCGGGCTACTCACATACCTGCTGTAGGGGCAATCTAGGGCGCATGGCGGTCGTGGCAATGGCTTGTCTCTACACACACGGTTGCCGTTCTGTGTTCGAGTATAAGTGGAGATAGACAAACGCGTTGAGAATGGCACCAGTATAATCAAAAAATCAAAAGATCGGTATAGTTCTGGCGCTTTGGCCCCTCTGCCCTAATCGCGCCACACACGCAGTAATCTAGCAGGGCGGCAGGGCCAATCTAGGGATCAAGGACGGTCTCGTGCTCCTGCCGCAGGGCTAATCTAGGAAATTGCCCCTGCTTGCCTACACCACAGTATAGTAAAGCATACAGTATGTTAACTTGGCAGTGTCCTTGAAATAAATACCTACGGCCGCTTGGTACTTAAACTTGGTTAAACACGCACCAGGGCTGCTCATTGACCGACTCATTGGGGTTAGGTACGTATTTGAAAATGCTATTTTAAATTTGCATGTTATCGTATCATTAAATATTACTGCAAATTTTGTAAGTTTTAATTTTAATTATTTCTACTTGGGTTTTATATTATGTTTTAAAAGAGATTGTGAGTTAGTATGGAGGGAATGGAATAAACATGCATTTTTTGTTTTTTGCTTAATTTAATAAATCCAAAACCTTTTCAAATTCTAGGAAGTAATAAAATGAATTATTTATTTATATTAGGAAGACTTACAGCAACAAACGAAAAAGGATAACAAATTACATATATAGAAATACAGGTACCCAATTATAGAAATATTATATTAGTTAAAAACAAACATCTGAATAAGCAACACGAAGTAATTTAAAATTGAACGAGCAAGAAAAATAATGATATAAGACTACCTTAAGATATAAGACTAAACAGAACAACCAAAAAATAAAGAATTATTTTACAACTTATTTACGAAAGCATAACATAAAAAATGTTAAAAATAAAGAATTAAATTTCAAATTATTTTTGTTGCAAAAGTAGTAAATAATAAAATGATTTATTTATATTAAGAATATCAACAACAGCAGATAAAGAACAATAAACAATTTATTTATTTATGTTCGATAATTTCGTGCCACAATTGACGTAAATGAATGCGCGGGAGCGTCTCTGCTTGCGCCCGCACGTTACTGCAGCCCTGCGGCGACTGAGCAGTCTGAAGTATACCGAGATTTCGAAGGGTGTCGTTTCGGCTGTTTGTATGAAGATATAATACTGTATGCTTTACTATACTGTGCCTACACACATCACAATTTAAGGATCATCCCCACTTTCACACCCTAGATTGCCCCTGCAGCAGGTGTGAGTAGCCCGCTTGATGCCCTTAGAAGGCGAAACATGTCTAATCTAAAGTAAATTAAAGGAGTAGAATAAAAAAGCCTTTTTATTTTTAAATCTATAATCATGCATTATCTACAAAGTAACCTCGGAAAAAGTCAACATTTATTACTTTATTATTTGTGTGGCGGTATTAAGATGTTCTATTTATATCTAAAAATAACAATCAATATCCACTAATTTAACGTGTTAAATACATTGAGATAATGCTCGGGTAGCTAATTGGATAACATCATTGCCTCCTGGGGATTGGCTCGATACAAAATAGATTATATCTACTCTAGAAAAGCACTTGGAAGTAATCGAGTTAGATTTACGGGGTTAATTCTATAGGTAGCACGTTAAGTGAAGTTCTGGGTTTGATGAAAGAAGGAGTCACAGTTCTCGCTCCTCCTCTGAAAAACTAATCTTAAAGCTTGTTAGTAGGGTAATCTATATCCACCCAGAGAAACAGTTCGTATTTCTCATGAACTTTATTAGATAAATTCACATTCCGAGAAATCATATTATAGAAAATGTTAATCGTAAACTCCATGGATAAAATAATTAATTTTCTGAATAAATAAAATTTTATAGATTTCTAAGCAATAAATTGATTTCGTTTTCCCAACCATCAAAATGAAATACGAACATAAATATTGTTGTAAAAAAATAATGGTTATAAATTAACATGCGTATATATTACTTGTTAAGAGTTAATGGCTTCTACGAAGTAAATTTTATATCGCACATCTATCTCACGCACTAGGACAGGTGGAGACAACCCCGAATACTGTTTATTAAAAATTTATATTAAAAATATATATATTACATGATATAAAATAATGTGCACATTTCAAAAGTGTGTACATCGGAATATCAATACAGGTGCCACATAAAGAACGAAATGAAATTGTTTTTCGCGGAATTCGTAATACTTTGGATATAATCTGGTGTGCATTTATTTATTTATTCAATCTTACAAAATTTATTCAATCTTACAAAAAAAATCATGAACATACGTCAGATACCTACGCACGTTACGTTGTGGCCTTCTGGAAATAAACTAGTAAATTGGAAACAATTCAAAGTAGACCACAGATGTGTTATAAAATCAACAACCTGCACTGGGCTGTTTTGTAAACAATATTTGATTTACTTCCTGACCATCAATCGCACTGAAATTTAAAGAGAGACGTATTCTGGATGAAAAAACAATAATCATTTATCAGTTATTCAAAAGCAATTTAACTATTGAAAAAGTATTTAAAATGCTGACGCGTTATTTTATCAGACATTGTACACGCCAGTGATATCTATCAGGCTGTATTATTTAAAAAGTGATGTTTGAGTTTTGAGGTTCATAGTATTCGGAAAAGAAACGATGCAATTCGAATTGATTACAAGTTTTAACATGACGACGACTAAAAAATAATATACTATTTCAAAAAATAAAAACACTATTATAAAAAATAACTAAAAAAGACAAGATATTTTTTTTGACAGCCACAATTTTAAGAAGGATCACAGCATATGTGTAGGGGGAGTCTTCAGAGTACCGGACACTTAAAGTTTTTAATAAAAAAAAATATATATATATACATAATAATGTTTTATTTAGACACTTCATATTTTTATTTAAACAACCATAATAGACATTCAAATAAATCAACGGACACAAATATTGTATATTTTTTAACCACTCAAAAAAGAATCAATCTTTAGCTTAGTTTTTGGTTTCATTGAAATTTGGCACCTAGTACCGGACAAGTATAAATTCGGACAGGACCGGGCACATGAAAGTTTACAAAAATTTAAAGTCACAAAATAATCTTTCATTAATACAATAAACACCCTAAGCCACATAATCATAAGAAATATCCAAATAAATCAACAAAAGTAGGAAAATATAAATGAAATGTATTTTAACTACGAAAATTATTCCTTGACTGAGTTTTTAAGAAAATAATATTTAATATTTCATAGCATGTGTAATAAATAATACTTAATATTTAAACAGAATTAAACATCAAGATAATAATTCTCAAGAAAATTTTAAAAATACAACGATCACAAATATAGACGTCTGAACAGTGGGATATCCGCACAGGCTTCATGAGCCCATCCTTTATACGATTCACACTGGATCCAGTCCTTGTTGTTGTATTCGCAACAAACAACACAGTAGTACTTCACCACAGAAAAGTAAATCTATAGAAGTCTCACAGTGACCGAAAAACTGAGGCAGAATTTTTAACCAACAACGAAACCACGCCTATTTCTCACCATCAAATGGCGACATTTGACGACAGATGCTCGCGAAGCGAACATTGCTCGTTTATTTGCAATATTTTGCTCGATTTTTGTTTAAAATGGTGCAATATGCTGTTAAAACGTGTAAAAACCGAAGTGGAAGTGTTATAAAAACTAATAGCGGCATATCTTATTACAAGTGAGTATAAATACGTGATAAATACATAATATATAATTCTATAACGCTACGGTCCATGGATATCCCAACGTGCGCATTGTAAACAGTGTTTGTTATAAAAATTAACTAAAAGAAAACACAACGTGAAAATGATATTGATTGTTGTATTAGGGGCACCGGAAAGAAATCAAAAATTTAGATCACTTGATCGTATTGCTAAAATTTTAATCTTGGTTTAAGTCTTCACACACATACTACAACTGCATAAATTAAGATATATTTATTTATTTTATTGATGCAGTCATATGGTCAACTTCGCTAGATTTCAACCCTCGACACGATTTTCTATCTAGAAATTTTCATACATAAAAATAACAGGAACAGCAGAAACCATTCGATAAGAATCCCTAACACCTGGACTAATATCTTAGAGACACATTTAAAAATAATGCAATTCCTGGAAAAAACCCAACATTGACAATTAACCCACAAAATGCAACAATAATAAAAAACCCAATTAGCAAAGTCACTACTCGCTCACAAAGTCGGTTATTAAACAAATAAAGCAATAATTTTTAGCACCGATTAAGATTCTAACTCACTTTAATCCTGGCTCTTGCCCCGAGCAGTCGGGTTTAATCGTCCGGTTTTGGGCAGGATTCAAGATAGAAGACCCCTGAGAATGAATAGTGCTATCTATTCGAAACGTCGTAGTGTAAAAGTCCTTTTCGGGACTATTTGACGCGGGTTCCCCCAGAAAATAATTCGTCATATACGTCATACACTGGCTTCCCACACCGAGGGCTCCGGGTTCGATTCTCGGTAAGGTCACAATTTAATCCATGTGATTTACTCAAGCCTGGGTGTTTTGTGATGTATGTCGCTTCTGTAATTTGGTCTCCTGGCCTGTTGAAGCGAAAAAAAAAAAAAAAAAAATATATATATATATATATAAAATAGATATTTTATCTAAATTAATTTCGCAGAATTCATGGTTTGTTTAGATTGCTCACTCTTGGTGGATGGTGTTGACTTTATTAAAATAATCTAATAATCACTATTGTTCAGGAATATAATGCGATGTTTGTATTAAAATGATAATTAGGAAGACATCACAGATATATTAACGACATGTTTTTAAATGTACCAGTATACCTACCAAGATAGTAATTGAATTGCCCGCAGATTAAAACAATTACAATCGTGTCGGAGAATTTTATTACACGGAGATATAAACTGTTTATCATCTGTAGGTACGAACACATTAATCTATTCGTTATTCGCAGCGTGGAAGAGATAATTTCATTCAGCAACATTGTGTTTTAAAAAATGTATTTATCATTTTTACAAACAGACCGCCAGCAACATTCGGTGTAGTCAGTTTTGAGGCGGAGCGTATAATTAACATAAACAAGTACGTAAACAGTGGATCGGTGAAGCTAAGGGCACAATATATTACAATACACACATAATTTATTTTCAATATTTACCACAATCGAACGCGTTATGTAAAATTAATTGCATTATAAATACAAAGCATATATTTAAAAGCGAAGAATAAAAAAAAATATTTTTTGATTATGGATTGAAGATTTTATGTGTGCATTTTGGATGAAAATTAGATAAATTAAGGGCCGGTCTTATAAACGAAAGGCCAAATTTCCGTTAGTTAATCGACAATTTACTAACGGATAGCCGTTCATTTATAAATGTTACCGACGCTCGTCTTATAAAACTTTTTTTACCGTCCGTAAGTATCGCAATATCATACTGCTCTTGTCTATGATTTTAGAGCTGTCAAAGGCGAATTATATCTCTTTTCTATCTAAAATTTCTCGCTCGCACCAGATTTTTGGGATACTTCCCACAACACTACACTGGTAGTAGTCTTTAAAACCCCAACTAAGTCTGCAGCAGCTAATAATATTTATCCAAGAGCATAGAATCTCAAGGCAACAAGCAATTTTATACTTGGTGATAATGTCAGATTCCTACGGGCCTTTTTACATTGTGCCCAATATCTTCTAGAAGCTCTTAAGCAGACCCTTTCGACAAGCGAAAACGGTAGATAAAATCTGCGTCATCTAAAATATTAAAATAATCCACTCGTATATTGAACACTCTTTGTCGTCGAGTTTGTTCTTTATCCGACGAACTTGAATACAATAATAGCTCGACATCGTTATGTGAAAACATTTTTCCTTGAAAATGTAGCAACGGTCCGCACGGTATATATGTACATATTAAACAAACAGCATTAAACGCAAACTGACAGCGGACCCAACCTTAAAAAAATAATACGTCAATCTGTCATATTTCTGTCAATTTCAACTAACGGACGGTAAACTGGTGGTTCGACTGTCGGTATCGGCCGTCGGTAAAATTTTACTAAAATTTGACTAACGGATTGTTATAAGACGAAAAAAGTGACTTTTGTATCAAATTTCAGTTTATTTGGTCTGAAATTAAACTAACAAACGTTTATAAGACCGGACCTAATTATACAAATATGAGTATAGGTACTGAAAAATATATAGTTAACATTGATATACGATCCCAGAACATTTCCTTGAGGGGGAAATGCAATACCAATTTTTTCGTATTCACCATTTTTTTTTTTTTCTTCACAAAAAAATTTAAAAATACTTTTTTTTTTTAAATAGAGATGCGGAATACGTGTCACATCAATATTCTACTTTCATCTAAGCTAAACGCTTGCGCTATGAAAATAGGACTAACTCGCTGGTCTGGAGTGAGGTTCGAACCTTTGGATCACGAGGCGAGAGTCTTAACCACAAGACCAACAATCTACTATGCTGCTTAAGTCACATTTGAACTGGTCATTCTGAAAATAACACAATTCCAATGCACTTTTTTTGTAGTTTATGGTTTATCTATAATGTCCACAATTTGTGTAAAAATAAATAACTAAAAAAAAAAAAAAATAAAAAAAAATAAAGCAATAAATGTGTAAAAGTAAATAACAAAATAATAATAATAAGTTACTTCGTAAATTTGAAATGCAACGTTGTGGAATTGAAAGCGACATTATTCCAGCGATTGCGACGTAGGAAAATATTCCACAATTTCTGAGTAATAAGGCTTATGAAGACAAGCTATATTGCGTATAGGTCAACCGCTGAGATGTTTTATATGACTCAAGTGAAAAAAAGATTTTTCTTTCATTTCAACTACCATTGGCTCCATACAAAAGAAGAAAACAGATAAAAGATAAAAGAATAAGATGATCATACCAAAGTAAGTCCCGGTTTTACTATAATAAACAATAAGATGCTAGAGGAATTCTTGATATTTATCGTTTCAAAGATTTCAATTAAAATTAAAAAATGAAGAAATGTGGTAATTTTAGAAAAATGCAGTTTCATTTCTCGGTAAATGATGATGCATTTTAAATGTCTACGTAGGTATTTAGCTTCATCAGTTTCAACTGAATTCTTTATCCGAGTAATTAATTCGTTTTTGGGATTCCGTAATGGCTTGACTGACTCATCTTTAAGTGAGGATATATTATTTAACGACGTTAATATTCACGATGAAAAATATAAATAATGTTAGTGTTGTAAGATACAATACACCAATATTATTTTTTATTAAATAAGTACAGAGGGTTGTGCGAAATGCTGACCTCCGTTCACGTCAAAATTTAAATACATTGAAACAGATACAACAGTGAAACGGCTGGCTAGGCAATGTACATACAAGATATAAGGACTGGAAATGCTAAATATGGAAGTCTACCGAGACTGAAACAGTCTGGTGCCTTCAACCATCTTACTATACAAATAATCTAGAGTTGGGCTACGAAAATAACGGACCCGAGTCTTATTAGTAGTATAATTTTGTAGTAAATAGTTGTAGTATAATTTGTACGTAAAATTTGTAAACCCTTATTAATATCAAAAGAATGATCCATAGCCAAAATATGGTTAGAAAATTCGGAATAATTACTACTATTTAAACACCTTAAGTGTTCCTCAACCCTAATTTCAAAATTTATACAGAATCACAGTTTGATAAATTAGAAATTTTGGAAATAAGAAAGAGTGTAAATAGTAAATTGAATGTTATAAATAATCAGGTCATTTTTTCAAATAGTTATCTTTTAAATTTATTTTCATGTTAAGTAGGTACTTTATATTATTCATTTTCGTTACATAACTTTTTAAATATTTTGATTATCTACACTTCGATTTTAAATTTTATTTTTGATATCCTGACAAAGAAGCCATTGGCTTCGAAACATGTTGAATTTTTTTCAATAAAAAAGTGGTGTTTACAAATATTTTATATTTTAAATGAAAAATAATATATTTTAAGTAATTATATATTCAGAATATTATGTTTAAAGTATGTTTAAATTTGTCAAGGAACACAATGCTGGATTGTAAAGGAGATCCTCGCAGTAGAGCCGTTACTTGTACAATTAATGTGGCTTGGACACGTCTTGCGAATTACAAAGGATAAAGATATACCTTCTTTGAAACTCCGGAGGGAAAACGGCCGACAGGTCACCCCAGAAGACAGAATGGGGCTTGATTTGTCGAGTAGTACCGAAGCAGCGTAAGGTAGGGAAAGATGGATAATCCGTTAACTTTTCGGGAGATGTCTGACTTAATTTCGCTTGTAAATTACTTATAAATTGCTTGTAAATGTTTCGTTGAATTAAGTAGGAACATTTTTATCCAGTTTTGTAAACAACTAAATTAAAAAATAATTTAAATCCACGCGCACGAGTAAAAGGGAGAAAATATCTAGACGGATGAACGAAAATTATTTTAATGTCATGCTAGAGACCTGAAATTTAATTGCTTTTTGGTAGGGGAGTATTTTTGGAAGCTGTAAATTAATATTGATTTATTGTGATTTTAAAAGGTTGAGTACTAATGACAGGCTTGTTTCACTCAGCCGTAAAACTTCCCAGACAAACAGAGTCGGTCGAGGTCGGGAGAGCAATCCCGGTCCCCAGAGATTAAATTTTTAATATTAAGGGCAAGTTGTGTTCCACTGAACGTGTTTTATGCTAAATGAACATCGATATTTGCAATTCATTCGAATGCGTAATTTGTCATTCAGAAAAACCTGACCTGACACCCAGTATTTTCAATTACAGTCTTAGGCCGGCCGCACTTTGGATACGAATTATTACGTACGTATTCGTACGATTCTTTTCGTACGTATTGAGCGCGCACATTGATTGCGTCTTGCGATGGTCACGATCAGTTACTTTGCTCATTTCTCCAATAACGTTTGCGCCAAATGAATAATCTGTATCTTCTGGAAAACTCTATTATGGCAGGCTTAAATAATGACAAATTTCATGACTATCTATCTAATAGATTCAGAAATGCTGGGGAGAATCGAAGTGCAACGAGAGCTCACAACATCGGAGAAATATTTAAAAGTTTTTTTGTTCGAAGTACATCATTAAATTACACTTCACCTTCATTAAACCAAATTATTTAACTTACAGGTATTTCTAATTCTTTAGAGATTCTCCGCCACGATCTGCGCTGATGGTCACGTAGTTGAATCACTTTGGTCCCACAAACATTTGTGGTCATGTATCAAATTGACAAATTTTTCAATATCCATCGTACGAAATCGCAAAAATTTCCAAACAAAAAACGTGTCGGACGTCGCATCTATACGTACGCATTACTAAGTCGTGTACAGTGTGCAATGTTCAATACTACAATACTACTACTGTTCAGGAATGTACTCGCGTATTCGTACGTATACGTACTACTCAATTTCGTACGAAAACGCATCCAGTGTGCGGCCGGCGTTACTGTGTAAGCGATGACTTGCTTTTATTTATTTTTCACCGCAAAAGTTGATAAATATTTCTCTTTAATATTTAGTTATTTTTCTATGAAAAATATGATACCATTTGTCATTTTTAATTTAAAAATAGATGTTTAGTAATTTGTAAAGCTATGAAACTAACAATATATTTGCTTACTTAACTTAGTTAATCATGATCTACTCAAAGACGCCTATAGAGTGGTCTTAAATAGTTCGGCTATTACAATTATGTCACACATCATATATTTAATATTCATGCAGCAGTAGTGTGTGCATGATGATTTTGAAAATCTCAATGAATTTTTCTTTACATTTTCTTATTTAAAGAAATTCTTAATTTAAATTCAGCTCAATCGATGATTTCATATTTTTTATGGATCGATTTTTTATAATTTTCAAAAAATATTTACAGATATGAATGTAAGGAAAGTTTAGGGAAGCACGAAATCCCTAAGTAGGTACAAAGGAAAAACTACCGGTGACAGGAAATGTAGTGTAATAAAACAACGAAGACTATATTTTGCGACGCAGAAGAAATCCTTGTGTTCGATTATATAAAGAAGGCTGCTCTTTTACTCATTTCTCTTTTCAATTGTATTTTGTATAAAATATAATCATTTTAAATAACAAATAATATGTTTTATACGATTTAGAGATCATCAGTAGAGAGAAACACTTAAGCCATGTATTCACTAGGGGACAAATCGCGAAACATTCCGCGCGGGATGTCGCATAAACTTCTACGTTCATGTTTCGGGGACAATGACGCGGTCATTTGATATGTACACACCGGGACTCGCATATCTTGTCGCGGAAATGTCACCCGATGAGGTTATGTTGACAGCTGCGGTATCTCATTTGGCGAAAACGTGGTTCCCCGCAATTCGAAATGTTTTTTTGGGTCGCAATTTCAAATTAACGAGGTTTTACTGTAGTAAATTTAATATTATTAAAAATAAGGTCCTTTTTGCAAATAATTATTGTTTTCCACACGTCGCGGAAATGTCGCCCTGTGAGGTTATGACAGCTTCGTATCTGTTTATGTTAATGAGTTTATCGAAACGTAAGAGGAGAATGCGAAATTATTTACTGCAAAGAGAAAGAAGGACGGACATTCTATGCGATCGTCGATCGATACAGCTCGATGAGTTCAAGAACAATTTCGTTTCCCCACATTGTCATCTTGACAGATACAGCGCATACGTATTCACTTGTAAACATACCACGCGGTACTGACGCTCCGCGTAATGTTGCAATAAGCTCGCTCGGGTACGTGCGCATGGCAACGTTGCACGGCACGTAGAAATGCCGCGCTATGTTGTGCGCGACGTGGCGGAACATGCACGACGTTGCAACGTCACGTATACTCTATGCCGCGCGTGCTGTTGAGGGACAATTTGTCCCCTAGTGAATACATGGCTTTATTGTCCAGAGGAACATCAACCACGTGGCGGTGAATGTGTATTTCGTCCTATACTGAAAATTTAATTTCCGGTTTGGAATATACTCAATATTCATTGGCCATTTGCATACAGCGCTTCAAAGCCGAGGGCGAGGATGTTTATATTTTAGTCCATCATCTTTGACATGTTTTGTAAATCGACTAGAAAATATAGGCATATTGACGTCATACCACGGGATACAACATTTTGCCGATACATATTTATAAATGTTAATAGCCACATACCTGTCTAATAATATGTCACGGCTGGAATATTAATGCCATAACGTTACAACCTAGAACGAAAGCAAGGATAAGTAACCATAACCTAAGATAAACCGCGAGCGGCGTCGACTCTGCGAGACAAGACCTCTAAAATACACTGAATGCTAGTGACGTGATTGGACCTAAACAAGTTTCACGAAAATCTACGTTTTAATCGCTTAAGCACAGGTGCTTTTTAAAAAAAATACAATATTTTTATATATAATTTATCCTATTTACAACATTTTTATTAATATTTCTTAAGTAGCTGTTTACACGGGATGATTTATTCCTAACAATTAATTACTGGCAAGAACCACTTCAGGATACAGGCTGCCTACCTTTTTATATACGTGCCTACGCATGCAATATAATTATCGGCAGCGTGCAGTGGGTATAAACTTAGGTTATGCTGTAACTATATATCTATATTTAATAATATATGTACGCATATACCTATACGGGTTAAAAACATACATATTTTGTATTTTTTAACTGTATATAATGAACTATGAGTAGCTTGAATCCACAAAAATAACTGCACTATAAAAGAAGTATTGTAAACAAGATTTTCTAAATAAATAAATATTTTATATATATATAGGTAATACGGCAAAAATTTTCAATATATTTCGAAGACGATTAAATCGGAAATAATATTATTTTCAGATATACGTTTCTTTTCACAAAAATAATTGAAACATTTCACACAAATGAATGAATGTCGTCGTAAATAAACATTTTCATATTGCGTATAAAATGTTCAAAAACCTACATTTTACGAAGTTTATTAATAAATTACCGTAGAACTAATTCATGTAAATAGAAACGGATTGAATTTGTTCGATTGTTGAACTCAGTGATTCATATAAAAATAATAAAAGAAAAGAACAAAAGTACTCAACATAATTCATTACGTCAGATGGAATTCACTATAGAAAAGAGAAATTGAATTCCCACAAAAAGTTTTGGGTGGAATTTGTAAAAAATGCCATTTCTGCAAGTGACGTGCGCGCAGTTCTTACCTAATATTAGACCTTTCGAAAAAACTCGCTATTCCGTGAAAAATTTTCTTGTCTACTACAAAAAAACTCGCAGACATAGAGATGAGTCGAAATACACAATTCTGGGCGAGTTTTTTCTCTACTTGACTAGATCTATGGAACAAATTTGTTGGGCGCAAACAAGTGAGATAAATTATGAATTGACATGAAGTTGTCAAAAAAAACATGTAGGACGAATTATGGCTATAAATGTAAATCGACTTTTATTAAGGTAAGGTTTATTTTTGTTTCTTTCAGAATCTTTAGTATTGCACAGCTGTTTTGCTTATATGCGCTGCTCGCCACTGATAATTATATGTGAGTCGCGCAATGACAGCTTGACATTGTTATCTGTTTTTAGTAGGTACCTATGTTAATACATGAATAGTTAATGCATCATAAACAAATAAATAAATAAATAAAAAATCAATTTACACTGCTTTATAATATTTATAACTAACATATACACCTACTAACATATACAACGCAACAGAAATAAAATTATTAAAATCACAAATGTAGTAAGGACTTACTTAGTCCTTTCTTTTTTGACTTGTTGAAAACGCAAAATTGAAAGATTATAATTTTTATTAACAAGGAAATTATGGTGTCAACAAGTATATACCACATAAAAATATCCCAAATATAATAATTTAGTTATCTGTCCGTCTGTCCGTCCGTCTATCTTTCTCTCCCCGTAACTTCGTGTTACGTGCGAAACTTATTTTATATAAAGTGCTTTCTTCAGGTTACAAATTCTTTAGGTTACAGCTTGTATTTTAAATTTTCCAATCCCATCAAAAATAATATTGATACATTAAAAATGTTTTATTACTCTGAAGTCACTTGTTATTGTAATTGTATGTAAAAAATGCTGTTAATTGTAAACAAAAACATTTTCAAAAAGGAGCGTTTAGGACACTGGTGTCATTATTTTTCGTGACAGCAACTGAAAATCGAAAATTACATTTATTATGCGGCTATCTATGTAATGTAAAATTTTTAAGTCCCGATAGGATTCGTGATTTCGTTCGAATTCACGGCTAAAAAAACGGGCCCGAATCTCGGGCCACCAAACCCGAACCGGCCGTTTCACGCATATTTTTATATTTTCTATCTACTATTTAATTTGAATATAAAATTTTGGTTGGACTGTGCCTGTCTCACTAGAAATATCTGTGTACAAAACATAGCGTGTAGATATAAAGTAAAATAATTAAATGGTGCAACGGCCGCCTCTCCGTGGAGCGCGAAAAAGATGCTATAAATATAAATTAGGCTTAGCAAAGACGGGAACCAATGTTCCGTCATTTTTGACGGGTTGCACCTAGTATGTATACATTACCGACGCTTGAACCGACGAAGTGTTAAATACAGTATTTATTTGTATGAGAAAATGGGTAGGTGATATATGTCGCATATACTATATACTGACGTACACAATTTCTTATGTTGAGCTCTCGTATAAATCCAGAAATCAGACGGGATTAACCCACCTCCACACGACACAATGCGAGTAATAATAAGAAAACACCCATGGAACGGTTTAAGCCCCAGGAATTATCCCAACATCTTGCAATATCAATATAAAATATAACACAGTCCGTAGCTATGTATCTATCAGTGGCGTGCAGTGGGTATAAACTTAGGTTATGCTGTGACCGACTATACACCTATATTTAAAAAAAAAATGTGCGTTTGTATATATATATATATATATACGCATATACCAATAAGGGTATTTACATTTCTAAAAAAAAAAATTGTCTATAATGAACTATTTTGAGTAGCTTCAATCCAAAAAAATAACTGCACTATAAAAGAAGTATTGTAAACAATTTTTCCTAAATAAATAAATATTTTATACAGGTATAGCTAATACGGCAAAAAATTTCAATATATTTCGAAGACGATTTATATATAATCAAATCGGGAACAATACTAATTTCAGATATATGTTTCATTTCACAAAAATAAATCAAACATTTTATATAATGATATGACAGATGGTATTTATATTTGCATTAACCATAGAAAAGACAAATAGAATTTACACCGAAATTTTTGGGTGGAATTTGTAAAAGATAAAATTTCTGCGATGACGTGCGCGTAGTTTTCACCTGGCATAGGACCTTTCGAAGAAGCACGCTAAATTTACTTGTCTATTACACAAAACTCGCAGCCTTAAAAATACACGGTTTTTTTCTCGACTTGACTATATGTATGAAGCAAATTTCTTGGGCGAGATAAATGAAGAATTGACATGAAGTTAAGCACAGAAAAGTCGGAAATAAAACTTCTAACCGTAGAAAGAATTACGGCTAGAATTTTAAATCAACTTTTTCTTAAGATGAGGATTATTTAATTAATATTTGTTTTCCAGAATCTTTACTAATGCACAGCTTTTTTGCTTGTATGCGCTGCACGCCACTGGTATCTATATATGTATATACAGATATATATTACCTATCGAACATCGAAGCCGACAGACACCTCACCCTTCCATTCATGCCCTTAAGCTCTTTTGACAGTGCCGAAGTATGTACTTAGAAGATTGCCAATCAAGTAGGGATTATTTGCGCCTTATTTGAAATGTCTTATCAATATTCCCTTTACACCATCTCAAGTTATTTATTACTAAATTTTTATACATTTTATGCTCCTGATCCTAAATAATTTACGAGCGTAATATCTGTAGGTACAGTTACTGCTTCGAATCTTATAAAATATCGAGCAACTTACCGAATAATTCGTAATAGTCATTTACTCGGGCCATAAAACAATACTTTTAGTACTGAACACAAATTGTTATTGATTAATGTCCAAACTTGCTATAATAAATTTTGTCGAGGGATTATTTTAACTTCTCAAAGGCATCCATCATATTAAATATGTGGGGTACAAAATTAAAGGCGGCAATATCCAAAAAAATTTGAATACAGTCGTCGAAGATAAATAACTTATATTGTACTGAATTCGAGATTTTATACGACACATCCATACCTATAAAACTCAATGTCTGTCTGTCTGTTCTCTATACAAATCCACACCTTTTGTCCGATTCGATTCAAATTTTGCATACTTATGCTTTAGGACCCGGCGGTTAACATAGGCAACATTTCCCCCCTATTATCATACTCCTTCCCCTTCCCCTAACATATTTTCGATGCAAATCTATACCGTTTGGACTCAAAATTTGGAAACTTATTCTTTAGGACTCGGCGGGCAATAAATGTAACATTTCCCCCTACTCTCATACCCCTTCCCCTCCTGACATATTTTCGATGCAAATCTGTACCGTTTGACCGATCGGACTCAAAATTTGGAAACTTATTCTTTAGGACTCGGCGGGTAACGTAGGCAACACTTTCCCCATATTCTCATACCCCTTTCCCTCCCCCTGACATATTTTCGATGCATATCTGTACCGTTTGACCGATCGGACTAAAATTTGGTAATTATTCTTTAGGACTTGGCGGGTAACAGGCACCATTTCCCCCCTATTATTTTATCCCTTCCCTTCCCTTTTACCTTTTACCTTCCCTCTGATAGATTTTAGATGCAAATCTGTAAAGTTCGACCAATCGGACTCAAATTTTGGAAACTTATTTTTTAGGACCCGGTGAATAGCATAGATGACATTTCCCTCTATTATTTTACCCCTTCACCTCCTTCTGATGTATTTTTGATGAAAATCTGTACCGTTCGACCGATCGGACTTAAAATTTGCAAAATTAGTCTTTAGGACTCGGCGGTTAACATTGGTGACATTTCCTTCATATTCTTTTACCCTTTCCCCTCCCCCTGATATATTTTAGATGCAAATCTATACCGTTTGAATCGAACCTTTGTTTACAAATTTATTTTAAACTTAATCCTTAACAGAATGAACAGCTAGTAGGAAACATGTTTTTGGAAGGGATAGGTACATAAAATATATAATAGATTTCAGTACATTTTAAATTAGTAATCCTCGGTGACTGCATTCAAAGCATTTTTTGGATATTGCTGCCATAGTTGCTGTACCACACATATAATAAAAACTATGTCAGTACATTTGTCTATAAAACCAGTATCGTCCTGATACACAAGATGTGCTTGTTTGGTCTAGCGCTTAGACTATGTAGTGCCATAACTAGTCGTCCTAGGAGATCTATTTTAAAAGTATTCATTTTGACTTGACCATTTAGTAATATTTATTTGCTGTCTTTTAATTAGTAAAATAACATATCACGCACGGAATAGTTCAATGAAGCTGGTGTTATGAATTAATTTGTGTATCTATATTATGATTGCGCTAAAAACGATCGAGTAGTGAGTTGCTTTTCCATTGAGAGCTTCAAAAATATCCCGATCGTATGATTTTTTTAAAGAAACGATGTGTACAGATTATTTGGTAAGATTATTTTGTTATACGAGTTATTTTGTTTTTAGAAATTATTTTATATTTGTAATTTTGTAAATTGTACATTAACTTTGAGAATATTGTTATTGTTTAGATTACACTATTAGATATAACGGATAAGCCTGTATCAACCTCGGTCTAGTTAAGGAGGCAGCGAATATGTTTTACATAACAAAGCTAAACACAATGATATAAATTAGAGAAAAATTTAAAAAATAAAATTTTCTCTAATTTATATAATATAATTTTTTTTTTTATATAATATTTTTTTTATTTTTTTTTTCTCTCCCTATTTCTCTTTTTTATCGTTTATATCCCTAACAATAAGAAACACTCTAAATCTCTTTCATCATCCTAAAAAAAATAAAAAAAAAAATAAAAAAAATAAAAAAAAAAAAACATTCTATATGTGTATGCTTAAATTAATAAATAATCTTGAATATGTTAATATTCCCTAAAGTTTTAAGACGAACCTATGTATAAAAATTGTCCTCGGGTAGTGGATAGGGAAATGTTCATCTATATGTCTCTCTTGAGCATTTCAGTGGTAGGAGGGAGGAGTGAAATAAAATAGCTCCCGCGGACCAACAGGCAAGAGACGGATACTTGTGGCGTATGCACGCAAAACCGCTACAATCCATATGGAGCCCAAATCGATAGTGGCGGTTTTGCATCCATAAGCCACACATCTAATAAAATCCCTGTCTTTTGGCTTCTCCAAAATATTCGGGGTAGAGGTCAGGACAGCGCTGAGAGTTTGCTGGAGTTCACGGTAAGAACGGCGGCGGAAGAATCGTTCGAAAATTGCCAAACTAACATCTCCTCTCGGACAACCCTGGACAGAGGATCCTGGCGCCTTCGCACAAGGAGGCCTGACCCTGAACAAGTATATAGGGGGGCAGGGAGAAAAGACACTATCAAAAACTTTATAAAAATAAAAATAATCTTCATACTTAATGATTCATAGTCGTACTGCGAATATTCCCTGTGTATTTAAAAGGTTTTTCACCTTTCCACAGATTACTACGAACACTTCATTCGCAGAACTAGATTAATTTAGTTATACCACACACCACGGTAATTAATACCCGTAATGCGAAGGTTCCGCAAATTTTAACGTTTTTCTGTCTGATACTTAAAGGAAAAACACAATATTTTTTCTCTGCGGACAATATTGTTAGGCGTAAAATAATCCATACATATACAGGGATTTATTTATTTTGGGATTACATCAAATATGCATGTAAACACACTGATTTCTCTCGAAGTATAATATATATTTGAAAAAAAGAACAGATAATATGTGTATAATATATTTTAAAAATTAAAAAAAAACAGAGATGTGTTTTTTGAAATACGTGTAACATCAATTTTCAATATTTTCAAACAAAGCTAGACGAAGCCTGTGCTATGAAACATATGACTAACTTGCTGGTCTAGAATGAGGTTTAAACCGGTAGATCACTAGACAATTGTTTTAACCATTAGACTAACAACAACGTCAAATATTTATTCTTCTTCTTCCCCTTTTAGTAGATCTGTGTTGACAGGTGTCACTCCTGGTCCTGTGACGAGGACGTCCAGCTTTCTCTCCATCTATTTAGTGGTCTCCCTGGCGGCCGGCGCCTGCAATCTGCATCACGGCTCTGGGAAAACTTCTCTATTCTCTCTCCATGATCCAGCCAGAAATGCCTTCTCTACGTGCTCCGTCGTACGTTGTTTTTCTTCGATTGGCTCTTAGGGCCGGTTGTTTCAAGTTGGATTAAAGTAAGCGTTATTTTAAAGCATAGATTTTTACGTTCTCCACCAATCAGACGATCCGTTTTCGTAAAAATCTATGCTTTGATCGACCGCTTACTTTGATCGAACTTGAAACAACCGGGCCTTAGGCACACACATATGTACGCCATACTTGATTTCTTATTTGACAATTTTGCTTAATTTAAGCTTTTCTTTTCTTATATCTTTATTTTTTTTCTCTATTGTTATCATACATGTATGTCTCATTTAACTTGTAATATTTGATACTACTTTAATAAATGTTTATTTCTCTGTAGGAGCGGTACAGTGAGCGGACTTTTGCCTCACTGGGTCGCGTTGTCCTTTACACGACGTGACGGCCTTTGAGAGTAAAAATTTGTTAACCTGGCGACATATGAGTAGGGTCGATATGTCAGACTTTGCTTGTAAAACGACCCTGGGAATGCGGTGGGCATCCATTCAAGGCTCCATCGCACCATGTCGTCCGCATCGCAAGTTCTGCGGATTTCCGCATTGGGTATTTTGTCTATGAGGGTCTTTCCCGCAATGGGTCTTGGAGATTTCATCTCAGATGTATGGCTCTCATGTACCTATTAGTTATATACCTATCAAATTTTTTTTCGTTAAAAAAATTTAACATGAAACATGACATTAAAGTCTTTTAAACATAAGCTATGATAGTAGGATAAACATGGATGCAAAGCCAGCTCAAAGCTGACACAGTAACAGCCCGGACACCCTCAACAAGTGGCGCCCTATTTTTTACACGTTTTACACACATAAGAGTTAAGGTAAAAATGTACAAAAAGTTCAAAATATTTTAATTATTGATTATTTGTGCAGTCTTTGAAATTATTGAAACGTTGTGTTTTAAATCACCAAGTCATTTTCAATGTATATATTTTTTTTATAAAAAAAGAGATGCGAATACGGAATACGTATCGAATGAATATTCTTACTATTCTCAAACTAAGCTAAAAGTCTGTGAAAATAGGACTAATTTTCTGGTGTGCTGTAATGGGGCTCGAACCACCAACCACCAGATCATTAGGCGAGCGTCATGACCACTACACCAACAAGCTATCTCACCACCTAAGTGTACACAAGGTGATTTCGCAGGAACTAAATATTATTTTATACGCGAAATCCATATTTTACAAAGCCGTTCTTACTCTATAAATAAAATAAAAATCTTGTGCTTAGATATGGATTAGATAATTTAATTTAATTAAATCTGAGATTATTTAATTTCGATACGCAATTATGTAGCTGTATAATCATACATCTATTTAGTGTATAGCTTTTTCACAATATTTTACACACTCAAGCATTGCTATTATCCAAGGAGAAATAGTGTGGAGGAGGCACGAATCGTTATTTGTACTTCTTTACATTGATCGAATATTCAACCCATGTCGTAAAATGTCCATCACCAAAATATCCTAATATAATATATATAACGAATTATCTACCATAGAACGTACTCGGATCGTCTGCCATTCACGTCAGCATTTCTGCCGCGTGGTCTGGAAAATTTTAAAATTATTTCCGACACATTACGAACGCTCGAGTTCACTGAAAATTTGATATTATCTCAAAAATGACGGTACTTTTACGTGTCGGTTCCTAAGGAATAAGTATTTATTTGAATATTTAAAAATATTATAAAATTATTTCCAAACAAAAATTTAATGAAAAAAAAATTCTAAAAAAAAAATTCGGAAAAAAATTTCGATTTTTTATTTATTTTTACATTACGGACGTTACATGAAGTTACGGGGATAGACAGAAAAGACAGACGGATGGACGGACGGACGTACAGACAGACAACGAAATTATTACAATAGGCATCATGACAGTATTAAAGAATTAAAGAATAAGTGATTTTAGAGAAGAAAATATTTTGAAAGGATTCTAAAAATGACCGAGTTTTATTTAATATATACATTGAGATTAATGAGATTTTCAATAAAATAAAAGTATAAAATTGTGCAATTCGCCATTTTACCTGAAACACCGGTCAGAGCGAATTACGTCACGCCTCAGTACCCATCACCGTGTCTTTGAACCGTTGCCATAGCCACAATGCCATGTTTACTGAGGCTTGACGTCACGCAGACGAAATGACAGCTGCGGGCGTTTTTACGCGAAATTAAAAATATATAGATGAAAATGCAATTATTCGCGTAAAGAATAGAAATTTGAAGTGTTATTTGGTGTATGCTTGGGGGATACACGCAAATTTTGGGGATATTTATGAAATTTTAAGTGTTCCATCACCATATAAAAATATGCTTTCTAATTTTACAAATACACTACTTTATGATATAAAATGTTTAATTTGTGCAATTCGAAAAATCGTATTAAAAATATTTCATAAATAAAATGTTCGTCAATAGTGAAAATGAAAATTAAAACTTACTCACGTACGAAAGAGTGAATAAACTACTAAAAAACAAATAAATCGGTAGGTTGTACGCATAATTATTTAAATATCACGTATATGTATTTTCATATAAGCTTGCAAATGAGTTAGTGTGTGTAGGTACAGTGCGTAATACGCGTATTGTTTCGTTGTGTTAAGTTTACGGATACGAGAAGGGCGTATCCGTAAACATAACACAACGAAATAATGCGTGTATTACGCACTGTACCCACACTAACTCAACTGCAAGCTTATATGAAAAGACCTATACCTACAAGAAACAACTTGAAAGAGCAAGGATATATAATTATTGTGAGCTAGGATTCAAGAGCTTCATCTTTCATCGACTTCACGAACAACGAACAAGCAGCGTGCTTGTCCACCGACGCGACGGGCCACCGCCTGCGGGCGGGAGTGAGCGCGAGCGGCATAGGGATGGGTAAAAAATATCGATATATTTTTTTTGAAAAATATCGATATTTATCATCGATATATTTTTTTTGAAAAATATCGATATTTATCGTCGATATATTTTTTCGCGATATATCAAATATCGATATTTTTTTCTGGGATAACCGACATTCTAGCTTTGGTCATTTTTTTGGCGACCGTTTTTTGGTTGCCTTTTTCCATATTTCCTGGCGACCTTTTTTTGGGTATCTTTTCCATCTTTTCTCTGGCGACCTGTTCTTGGTTACCTTTTTCATTTTTTCCTTAGCGAACTTCTTTTTTTTTTTGGTCATTGATATATATTTTTTGATATATCGATATATTTTTTCTGATATATCGATATTTTTTTTGACGACCTTTTTTATTTTTTTCTGGCGACCTTTTTTTGGTTACCTTTTTTTTGGTAATCGATATTTTTTCTCAGATAATCGATATAATTTTCCGGTGACCTTTTTTTTTGGTCCCTAAAAGTTTATTCCCCTTACATTTAAAAAAAAATAATATCGATATATTTTTCGCAATGTATATCGATTATTTTCGATACTTTTTAAAAATATCGATTCGATATATATCGATATTTTTTTTTCATTTACCCATCCCTAGAGCGGCGAGAGTGAGAGGCGCGGCGCGCACTCTGCTTTCACTCGGTCGCCCGCGCGTCACTTCTTGGTCTGTATTCTGCGCGCGTCACCGGCCGGCCGGATGGTAAATAAACCGTCTCACGCGCCGCGGGAAAGTCCGATTTACCAGTTCGTTTATCGGTATAACATTCATATTTCACAATTAATTACGACACTTCATTTCACACGCTTGCACAAATGCGGTGTTGAATTTTGTTTACATGTGCGCCATTACAAACATGTTTTATATTTTAAACGCCATTCACATTATTTATTTGCCCCATGCGCCCGCCGAAAGTGGGA